>OLKM01002358.1:15987-43487 GCA_900291075.1 Melanogrammus aeglefinus | reverse complement strand
TGTAGGATGTCAGGGTTTGTGTTCCCTGCTGCTGCCAACCAGAGAGCAGAGATAAGGGGCGGGGCTCGGGCGGGGGGGGGGGGGGGGGGGGGGGGGGGGGGGGGGGGGGGCGGCTTTGAAGTCCGCCGAAAGACGGAGGAAACAAAAGCAGAGGCTGTCGGCGCCTTCACTCAGCACGGCCGTCAGAGCACAGCGAGCTGTTCAGACAGACCCCTGCTCCTCCCTCCTCCTCCTCCCTCCTCCTCCCTTGCTCCCTCCTAACTCCTTCCGCCTCCTGCTCCTCCTCCTCCCTCCTCCTCCTCTCCTCCCCCCCTCTCCTCCCTCCTCCTCCTCCTCCCGCCTCCCTCCTCCTCTCGCCTCCTCCTCCTCCTCCTCCCTCCTCCTCTCGCCTCCTCCTCCTCCCTCCTCCTGCTCCCAGCACTCAGGAGACAAACGTGTTGGGGCTGGAGGGTGGATTCTGACTGCTGCAGAGCAGTAGGGGTTAGACAGTACAGAGACAGGTCATTAAGGAGCAGGTAGGGGTTAGACAGTACAGAGACAGGTCATTAAGGAGCAGGTAGGGGTTAGACAGTACAAGACAGGTCATTAAGGAGCAGGTAGGGGTTAGACAGTACAGAGACAGGTCATTAAGGAGCAGGTAGGGGTTAGACAGTACAGACAGGTCATTAAGGAGCAGGTAGGGGTTAGACAGTACAGAGACAGGTCATTAATGAGCAGGTTGGGTTAGACAGCACAGAGATGGTTGGTTTGCTAGGTAGATGCTAATGGCCTGTTAGCATGCTGCTAGTGGGCTGCTGCATTAGATACTAGCAGGCTGTTAGCATGCTGCTAGTATCTGTCAGCAGGCCGCTACAGGAGACGCTTTGATTCGCCAGTAACAAATTGAAAGCATTGGTTCTGCCGGGTTTAATTCCACCTCCATTACCACCGGCTTCTGCACACTCATGAAATACACAGCAATATGAAAACGTGCACATTAGTACACAGAGATATGAGTGTGTACTCATAAAGTACACACAGATTTGAGAGTATACTGATGAAGTACACAGAGATTTGAGAGTGTAATGATAAAGTAGAAACATATACGGGAGTGTCTGGGTCTACTCAGAATACTCAGACATGTTTAAGTGTGTTCTGTACAGTACTGCGTGTAAGAGGCTGTTAACATGTGGTTCTGATAAAAGCGTCTGAACCTGAAGTCTACAGAGGAGAACCGGAGTGATTACACACACACACAGAGAGAGAGAGAGCAAGAGCGAGAGCGAGAGCGAGAGAGAGAGAAAGAGAGAGAGAGAGAGAGAGAGAGCGAGAGCGAGAGCGAGAGAGAGAGAAAGAGAGAGAGAGAGAGAGAGAGCGAGAGCGAGAGAGAGAGAGAGAGAGAGATGCTGGAACAAGAGCTGAGGAATGTGTTCACAGAGACCTGAGGAAGAGGAGGTGAGGATGAAGGACATGGAGATCCAGACCATGACGACTGAGGAAGACTAGACCGATGAGGACTAGACTGATGAAGGCTAGACTGCTGAATACTGATGAAGACTAGTCGCAAAAGAGTAGACTGATGGAGACTAGGCTGATGAAGACTAGACTGATGAAGACTAGACTGATGAAGACTAGATTGATGATGACTGATGAAGACTAGACTGATCAAGATTAGACTGATGAAGACTAGACTGATGAAGACAAGACCGATGAAGACTAGGCCGATGAAGCTTAGACTGATGAAGATGTAGACTGATGAAGGCTAGACTGCTAGAACTGCAGTTCAGTTCTACAGTACTACATAGTGAGTATTGCAGTATTAGGGATGTGGTGCACACTCATCACAAGTAGTACTACTCACTATTATAGATATAAATGGAAACAAAGAACAGACGCACAAACACACCCACAAGCCCACAATCGCATACACACAGATACATTCAGAGACACCCACAAACATGCAAGCATACCTACACACACACACACAGACATGCCTTTCCACACATCGCAACAATTCACATAGTCAGATCTACACATTCAAACAAAAACCTACACACACGCAAACACACACACCCACGCACACACACACGGGTGCAGAACGACTTTGTAAGTATATTGTGCACTGGTTCGAGCAACGTGAAGCCCGGTCCCTAGCTTCCTAGGGTCCTAGCTTCCTTTGCCCCTGATTTTCTCTTTTCCTCATCTCTTTGGCTTCTTGGTTCATAGGTCCATCCCCTCCTAGGACCTAGCCTTCTAAGACCTAGCCTTCTAGGTCCCTTCAATCCTAGATCCCTCCCCTCCTAGGTCCTAGCCTCCTAGGTCCCTCCCCCCCTTGGTCCTAGCCACCTAGGTCCTAGCCTTCCTAAATCCTAGTCTCCTAGGTCCCTCCCCTCCTAGGTGCTAGCCTCCTAGGTCCTAGCCCTCCAAAATCCTAGCCTCCTAGGTCCCTCCCCTCCTAGGTGCTAGCCTCCTCTGTGTGCCTTCCCCCTGACGTGTTACGGGGGGAGGAAGCTGACCTGTGTTGCGGGGTGGGGGGGGGTGGAGGAAGCTGCTCAGTGTTACGGGGGACGGTGGAGGAAAGCTGGTCAGTGTCACGGGGGGGGGGGGGGGTGGAGGAAGCTTACCTGTGTTGGGGGGGGAAGCTGACCTGTGTTGGTGGGGGGGAAAGCTTGACCTGTGTTACGGGAGGGGTGGGGGGGGGAAGCTGATCCTGTGTGTGGGGGGGGGAGGAAGCTGACCTTGTGGTGGGGGGGGAAGCTGACATTGTGTGTTACGGAGGGGTGGGGGGGAAGCTGACCTGTGTTACGGAAGGATGGGGGGGTGGGGGGGGGAGAAGCTGACCTGTGTTACGGAGGGGGGGTGGGGGGGGAGCCGACCTGTGTGGGGGGGGGAGGAAAGCTGACCTGTGTTGGGGGGGGGAAGCTGACATGTGTGTTACGGAAGGGGTGGGGGGGGGGAAGCTGACCTGTGTTACGGAGGGGTGGGGGGGGGAAGCTGACCTGTGTTAGGAGGAGGGGGGCGGGGGGAGCGGACCTGTGTGGGGGGGGGGAAGCTGACCTGTGTTCGGTGGTGGGGGGAAAGCTGACCTGTGTTTACGGAGGGGGGCGGGTGGGGAAGCTGACCTGTGTTACGGAGGGGCGGTTCGGGTGGTGGGGAGGCTGACCTATGTGTTACGGAGGGGGGGGGGGGAAGCTGACCTGTTGTTACGGTAGGGGTGGGGGGTGAACTGACCTGTGTTACGGGGGGGGGCGGAAGTGACTGTGTTACGGGGGTACGGGGAAGGCTGACCTGTGTTAACGAGGCGGGGGGGGGGAAGTGACCTGTGTTACGGGGAGCGTGGGAGGTGGTGAAGGACCTTGTGTTACGGAGTGCGGGTAGCTGAACCTGTGTGTTACGGAGGGGCGGGTGAGGGGGGAAGCCTGGTCTTGATCTAATCAAACAGCAGCGCCACAGAGAAGCTATTGTGCTTTGTTCTCCGTCCCGCCGGCCTGCGCACGGCGGCACGCTGGTGAACATTAACCCGCCCCGGGACTTCTGGGACCCCTCCCCTCCCCACCCCGGGACCCCGCCCTGGGACCCCTTGAGGGCGGGGAGGGCGGTGGTGGTGAGATCACCCCAGGGCGACACCAGCAGGAGACATGCCCAACTGAAGGCCATGGAAACGCCTATGAGGACTCAGCCGCACCAGTCAAGACCAGTAGAAACCAGTAGAGACCTGTAGATAGCAGAGAGACCAGTAGAGACCATCAGAGACCATCAGACACCAGTAGAGACCAGAGGGACCAGTAGAGACCAGTAGAGACCATCAGAGACCAGTAGAGACCATCAGAGACCTTTAGAGATCAGTAGAGAACATCGGAGACCAGTAGAGACCGTAGGGACAAACAGAGACCAGTAGAGATCAGTAGAGACAGTAGAGAACAGAGATCCATTAGAGAGACCAGGAGAGAGACCAGAGACAGTAGGGACCAACAGAGACCAGTAGAGATCAGTAGAGACTGTAGAGACCATAGATCCATTAGAAAGACCAGGAGAGAGAACAGTAGAGACCAGAAAGACCCGTAGAGACCAGCAGAGCCCAGCTGTCAGGCTGAGCTCCATCACTCTACATCTGCAGCGGGTCGGGTGTCGGCTCTGACACCCAGCCGGAGTGTTAATGTGCAGCGTGACATCTGGGACAGACGGCGAGCCGGCGGGTTCCTCCCGTCGTAACACGACTCCATCATGTTTCATCTGCCACCGTCACTCTCCCTCACTCTCTCCCCCCCACATCTCCACCTATCCCCGTCTCACTCTCTCCCTCCCACATGTCTCTCCATCTATCACGGTCTCACTCTCTCCCCCCGACATCTCCATCTATCATCGTCTCACTCCCTCCCTCCCACTTGCCTCTCCATCTATCCCCGTCTCACTCTCTCGCTCCTCTATCTCTTGTGGCCAACCGACCCTAACATGCTTCATCGATGAAGACGGTGTCTTCATGTTGACAGAGCCGGACCCCCCATGTCTCTGTGGGGGTCCACCAACCGAAGGCTGGTCCAGACCTGTCCCTGGTCCACCAACCGAAGGCTGGTCCAGACCTGTCCCTGGTCCACCAACAGAAGTCTGGTCCAGACCTGTCCCTGGTCCACCAACAGAAGGCTGGTCCAGACCTGTCCCTGGTCCACCAACAGAAGGCTGGTCCAGACCTGTCCCTGGCCTGTACTCAGACTGACCCCACCAGCCCTCACCAGTACCACCATTCATCTGTTGAAACATCATCGCGTAGAGAAAGAGGGGGGGGGGGGTCCCCGGATGTCTCGACACCAACAAAGAGCTCTAATTAGAGCTTCCAGTCCTGGCATCTGGGGGCAGGATTGGGTGTCAGGTCTGTCTCCACGCCCCTCGCTAGGCCCAAACCGGCTGCAGTAACAGGGTCTTAAGGCTGGGTTTAATGTAAGATCAACTTAGACCAGGATCCTAGATCCTGGACCAGGAGCGTCAAGACCATGTACCGGGTCTGTAACAAGGCTTAACCCTTCTGAAGTACACCCTGATGTGAACAGCAAACTGAGAAGTGTTTCCCAGACGAGACCAGACAAGCTGTTGTGTGTCCAACATGGCTGCCAGGACATTCCAACAGATTAATATTGATCGCGCTGTCCTGATGTATCAGGAGATAACGTCCTCCTGCAACGCCAGACGTCCTATTTCCTGCTGAAGACACTTCAGGAACTCTCCTTTAGATCGAACTGAACTAAGAGGTTTGTGGTCTTGTGTTTTTATAGAGGAGAGTAATTCATATATCACCAGCCTCATCTATTGGCCTGAAACGTCACAACAACGGTTTGAGGGTCTACTTAATCCTTGGCTTCAGTTCTTTCATTTTTCCGAGAGACAGAATGAGAGAGAGAGAGAGAGAGAGAGAGAGAGAGAGAGAGAGAGAGAGAGAGAGAGAGAGAGAGAGAGAGAGAGAGAGAGAGAGAGAGAGAGAGAGAGAGAGAGAGAGAGAGAGAGAGGAGAGAGAGAGAGAGAGAGAGAGAGAGAGAGAGAGAGAGAGAGAGAGAGAGAGACCTGCAGCCTGCACCAGGCCAGAGTTCACAGAGTGAGGTTAGATCTATGCATCTATATACTGTACTAGTATATCGCTCTCTATGTCGATCTAATATGTGATCAGGTCAATGTTCTCCTAACGGCCTGCATCTCCTCCCCACTCAGAAGGCAGGGGTTAACACCCACCCTGGTTCTACCAGGAGGAACCAGACCAGCACCACACTGTGGACCAGAGAGTGAGGTCTGGGTTCAGCAGAGTTCCAGCGCTCTAATAATGGCCATTAATATTTAATGAGGTCATCTCCCAGACATGCCAGACGGCTCTCAGCTGTGGAGGGTTAGGGGCTCAGTGCTCAGAGCAGGGAGAGGGCACGGCGGAGCCTTTAGCCGTTATTAAACCTGCAGACGGGATTCATTTCCCTGAGAGGGGAGACCCGCACTCTGGTTACCCCGACAGCCACGCGGCCCAGCTGTCTGCTCCACTCCTCCACCCTCCTCCTACCACCTCCTCTTCTCCACCTCCACCTCCTCCTCCACCATCCTCCTCCTCCTTCTCCTCCTCCTCCACCCTTCTCCTCCTCCACCCTTCTCCTCCTCCTCCTCACCACCTCCACCCTTCTCCTCTCCTCTCCTTTCCTCACTTCTCATCCTCTCCCCTCTCCTTTCCTTTCCTCCTCCTCTCCTCATCCTCAACCTCTCCTAAATTTCTCCTCTCCTCTCCTCTTTTCTCCTCATCCTATTGCTTCTCCTCATCCTCTCCTCTCCTCTCCTCATCCTCTCTCAGTGTATCTGAGGTATCTAGGCCACGCCCTCTCATTAGTGTTACAGGACGTGAGAAGATGTAGAAGGAGCAGGAGGAGACACGTCTGTCTAGTCTATTAAAGATCTGCTTTAATTTTTGGAAACCCTGAATATTCAAAGCGTGTCATTGGCTCCTGAGACCACGGGTGGGAAAGAGACCACGGGTGGAGCGAGGAGGAGATGACTGCTCCTGTCTAACAGAGCATTGATTTCATCTGAAGCCAATGAACCCATTTGGCTCACATAGAAGGATCTGCTCTGCCATAGAACGTCAGATGCTGTTTGATAATACTTGAATCTAACTATACTTACCTGTATTAATGTACTAGTCACCCATTAATCTAACCAAAACCCAATAACAGTAGGACAGTAAAGTACCGTATGGTGGGCATTACTCCCAAAACACACTGTCTGACTCTAACAATCTGAATTAAAATGATATCAATGGTACATTCATTAGTGTATTCTTAATGCTACAGCATTATTGTTTATACACACGTCCACTTGTGTGTGTGCGCATGTGTGTGTGTGTGTCAGCTGCTGCCCACTAGCAGCGGCCTGCTCAGTGTGCGTTGGTTCTGTGAATAGCGGGTGTGTTGGGTTACGCCGGCCTCGTATATCACAGCTCCGCTCTGTGAGGCGACATAATGTGGCTGGCAGGCCGCTGGCCACTCTAACGGTTTCTGGGTCAGCCGCGCTTCACACTGCTTTAATTGGCTTCCTGGAGAGGAACAGCGTCCAATACTCTGAGCCTCCTGACGGAGAGGACTCAAAGGACCTCAGAGGACTCAGACCCCAGAGGACTCAGAGAACCTCAGAGGACTCAGACCTCAGAGGACTCAGACCCCAGAGGACTCAGACCCCAGAGGACTCAGAGAACCTCAGAGGACTCAGTCCCCAGAGGACTCAGACCCCAGAGGACTCAGACCCCAGAGGACTCAGAGAACCTCAGAGGACTCAGACCCCAGAGGACCCAGACCCCAGAGGACTCAGACCTCAGAGGACTCAGACCCCAGAGGACTCAGACCCCAGAGGACTCAGAGAACCTCAGAGGACTCAGTCCCCAGAGGACTCAGACCCCAGAGGACTCAGACCCCAGAGGACTCAGAGAACCTCAGAGGACTCAGACCCCAGAGGACCCAGACCCCAGAGGACTCAGACCTCACACACAGGCAAGAGACACTAACCCTGACGAGCCAAGAAGAGCAGAGGACTGAATTAACAACCCTCTGATCAACTACGACCTGATGAGAAACACCTAACCCCAACTGGAAGTGGCCAGTACTGATGAGAAGCACCTAACCCCAACCGGAAGTGGACAGTACTGATGAGAAGCACCTAACCCCAGCAGGAGGAGGACAGTACTGATGAGAAGCACCTAACCCCACCAGGAGGGTGACAGTACTGATGAGAAGCACCTAACCCCTCCAGGAGGGTGAAAGCATTGATGAGAAGCACCTAACCCCAACCGGAAGTGGACAGTACTGATGAGAAGCACCTAACCCCATCAGGAGGAGGACAGTACTGATTAGGAGCACCTAACTAGGGATGTGAATAACTCAAATTTTTCAAAGTTGAATAATCAGTGGGTGGTATGAATGAATAATCGATTATTCGATGTGAGCCGACATTCACAAAGGAAGCCATGCATCATCGGCAAGAAATCACGTAATATCTTGAATGCAAAAGAATAACAACCTGCTAAGTAGTTCCAGTCAAATTGCCTGTTGTGAAAAATTGAATTCCACTCTAATCAGAAGACGCGGTTATATGCTATAGACCCTATAGTATCTGTTGGTATAAAGGCTGGGACGAATTTCAAATTATAAATATGTACACTTTATGTTGAAAATATAGACCGTCGCGTATCCAATTGAAACGAATGGCGCGGTGATTCGGTCTTCAAAATGAGGGCTGGTAAATTGTGAAGAATTAATTAAACTGTAATCAGACAACGCGGTTAAATGCTATAGACTCTAGAGTATCTGTTGTATAAAGGCTGGAACGAATTTCGAATTGTAAATATGTACAATGCATAACGTTAGCGCTCCATAGCTGAGCAGACTAGAATACCTCCCAATGCCAAGTCGTAGCTAAGGTCCGTCCTATTTACTGGAGGAGTGAACAACGTTTCTGTTGCATAAGAACCTTACAGGAAAGTAATGATTGTTCCAGGTATTAGTCAAACCCTCAGGCGTTACCAGGGAAGCAAAGTTATGGCTTGTGAAAAGGTTATATTTGAATGCGAAAAAATGTTGACGGTCCAAATGTTAAAAATTTATTTCGACCCTCTGGAACAAATAATTTAATAATCTGACCCATCCCTACACCTAACCCCAGCAGGAGGGTGACAGCACTGATGAGAAGCCCCTAACCCCATCAGGAGGGTGACAGCACTGATGAGAAGCCCCTAACCCCATCAGGAGGGTGACAGCACTGATGAGAAGCATCTAACCCCAGCAGGAGGGTGACAGTACTGATGAGAAGCATCTAACCCCAGCAGGAGGGTGACAGTACTGATGGGAAGCACCTAACCCCAGCAGGAGGGTGACAGTAGATGATGAGAAGCTTCTAAACCTATTATATAAATTGCCAGCCCAGTCTGACCTCCATGCTGACCAATCAGGGCCCAGGAGGAGGTTCTCCTAACCCTAACCTGGGGGGGGGGGGGGGGTTCTAGATCTCTACACCTGTCACCTGTCAATCCCTGCTGCCAGCCTCCAGAGGGACCTGTAGCGCTGGCAACACATGCACGCACGCAAACACACACAAACTCACCCCTTTCGTGTTTTAGTGCTGTGTGTGTAGCTGAGGATGTAGTTAGGCAGGATGTGGTTCGGGTGAGGTGTACCTGACAGGTATTTGTCCTGACAGGTGAAGCTGTCCGCAGGCTGCTAATTTAAGGTCATGTGATACCTGAGGACACCGCTGTGTTCAACGCTCTGACAGAATGTTCTTCAACTGGAAACACGGGAGAAACTATTAAAAACACCCTAATGAGTAATACTGTAGTACTAATGGCACAGTTGTACTGCAGTACTGTATCAAGTCATACTGTAGACTGCAGTGCTAATGCACTGTTGTTCATAAAAGGGTTTTGCCAAGAGGCAGTACTTTTACTATCTTCAAAGAAAGATAAACTTTGAATATAACATACAGATGTATAACATAATGAACCATAGATCTATAACATAATGAACCAAAGATATATACATTATTAACATAGATCTATAACATAATGAAACAAAGATATATACATTATGAAACACAGATCTATAACATAATGAACCAAAGATATATACATTATGAAACATTGATCTATAACATATTGAAAAGAATATATATACATAATGAAACACAGATCTGTAATATAATGAAACAAAGGCATGCGTTTCTATGTTTTCTTCCTCTGCCATTCATAATGCTGGAAATAGTCAGAGGGCTCTGATTGGATAGCGGGCTAGAGGGGCAGGGCTTGCAGCAGCCTCAGGCTGTACTTATGGGAGAGTGAAGCTCTTTCTGGATTCAAAGCCATGTTTATCCAGGATGTGGTTTCTCTTCAGCCACAAGTTACACCAGTCAGCAGCAGCTGCTGGTTCAACCCCAGAGCAGTGAGGGTTTCATGCCTGGCTCATGGGTGCTACTGGTTTTACACAGTCCACTAGAGTCCAAGAGAGACCAATAGAGGCTATGAGAGACCAGCAGAGACCTGTAGAGAACAGCAAATACCAGAAAGACCAAATAAAAACCAGTGGAAACCAGTAGAGACTAGGAGAGACAGGTCGACCATGAGACACCAGTAGAGACCCGCTCCACCTGTCCTGAAATTCTTGCTAACTCCTCCTCCACCTCCACCTCCTCCTATTCCTCCTGCTCCTCCTCCTCCTCTCCATGATTCAGTAATTCAGCAGATTATTTTATCCAATGCCACTTAGAGGGATAATAACAGCAGGTAGGGGTTAGACAGTACAGAGAGAGGTCATTGAGGAGCAGGTAGGGGTTAGACAGTACAGAGACATTCATTAAGGAGCAGGTAGGGTATAGACAGTACAGAGACAGGTCCTTAAGGAGCAGGTAGTGGTTAGACAGTACAGAGACAGGTCCTTAAGGAGCAGGTAGTGGTTAGACAGAGACATTCATTAAGGAGCAGGTAGGGTATAGACAGTACAGAGACAGGTCCTTAAGGAGCAGGTAGTGGTTAGACAGTACAGAGACAGGTCCTTAAGGAGCAGGTAGTGGTTAGACAGAGACATTCATTAAGGAGCAGGTAGGGGTTAGACAGTACAGAGACAGGCCATAAATGAGCAGGTAGGGGTTAGACAGTACAGAGACAGGTCCTTAAGGAGATGGTAGTGGCTAGACTGTCAGAGAACATGATCTTTCTTATCTCTTAACCTCAAATGTCAGCTGGGCCCTTCCTACTCACATTGAGACAGGAAGGAAGCTCCTGAGCCTGGAGGTGAAATAAAACATGTCTCTTTTCTTCTGGCCTTGTAGTTCGTCAACAGAGAGATCTTCATCCCCTGTGACTGATCGGATGCGGCCAGGCAAGCGTTTGCTGTTGTGCTGCCAACTACTCTGATTAACTGCATATTTCTGCCTTCATCTTCAAACCCATCAATCACCCCCATCTCAAACGCTGAGCCTCCTCAGCTGAGGAGGGTTAGCAGCAGGTCCAGAGACTCCAGGCCTGGCGTGGAACCATGGCTGAGCTGCATGTCAGATCATTAAGAGACTCCAGGCCTGGCGTGGAACCATGGCTGAGCTGCATGTCAGATCATTAAAACACGTCTTGCTATATTTAACCAGACTCAGTATGCTGTCCTCCTCCAGGGAGACCAGCCCCTCCACGCCCACAATAAACACAAACACGTGGTCCACAACGAAGCAAACTCAAACCAGGGCCAGGTCTATGTGAGCTACACGCTAACGTTTGGAGCCTCATGCTAACAGCTAGATCCTTCGATGAGTGGAGCTGAGATCGGACCTTGTAGGGGAAGAGAGGCTGGGAGAGTTTGATCTGGAGGGGTCTCTCTCTCTCTCTCTCTCTCTCTCTCTCTCTCTCTCTCTCTCTCTCTCTCTCTCTCTCTCTCTCTCTCTCTCTCTCTGAGAGTTTGATCTGGTGGTCTCTCTCTCTCTCTCTCTCTCTCTCTCTCTCTCTCTCTCTCTCTCTCTCTCTCTCTCTGTGTGGTCTGCTGTGCTCTGTAATGTGGCGTGCTACTCTAACCTACCCTATTTAAACTATGTACACAGCTCCAGGACCCATTGACACTGAGCACTGCAGCCTGTCCACCGCTCTTCACTGCCAACAGTGAAGAGCTCCTCTCACCACCCCCCCCCCCCCCCCCGTGCCCCGCCCACCCCTCAGCAGCCGAGACCACCGTTGTTGAATACAAGACATGCCGGCTCATAGAGTACTACTACTAGTAGTATGAGTGTAGTACTAGCGTTAGTACTTTGTTAGTTAGTGTACTCCTGTCTTGAAGTATACCTCTGTGGAGGCCAAGAGTAAAATCCATACCCAGCACCTCCTCCATCACTCAGAGGAGGTGGGGGTTCAGAAACAACTCCCACACTCAGGTCAAACCCCACCTCCACCACCTCCACCCCCACCTCCTGACTCCAAACCCCACCCTGGGAGTACTGCATGTCCAGCTGCTAGAGACATCCCATAATATGTTCTGAGAGGAAGCAACAGCACACACACACACACACACACACACACACACACACACACACACACACACACACACACACACACACACACACACACACACACACACACACACACACACACACACCTTGAAGCAATAAACGACTTGATTGCCTAATGACCAGCCCTATCCACAAATCACTTATAATGTTTCGTTCTTCCCCCCCCACCTGACCCTCAGTCGGGGGGTTGTTCTCATGAGGTTCTCTACCTCACCAACAGAACGTCAGGAGATTCTCCACCAACAGAACGTCAGGAGGTTCTCTACCTCACCAACAGAACTCCAGGAGGTTCTCCACTATCAGAACATCAGGAGGTTCCCCACTAACAGAACGTCAGGAGGTTCTCTTCCAACAGAAGGTCAGGAGGTTCTCCCCCTCACTAGCAATACTCACAGCCTGCTGAAGGGTTCAGATCAGCGGTGGGGCGCGCGGCCCGCGGCCCGGGGCGCGTCCCCGCTATGAATGGGGTCTTTCTGTAAACACAGGGGAGACTCCCCGGGGGCGGGGGGCTCGGAGGGGTCCCCTAAGCACACACGGCTAACTCGCTCTGAAGGTAAAGGATAATTTCCACTTCCTCGGCCGGATAATGCCCTGAACCGACGGAATGAAGCAAACTCTTTCAGGGAGCTCAAACCCATACAAGATGTTCTCCTAATGTGGAGGTCTCTTTCAGGAGAACTTTGAAACTTCCTCGACGCGTTGGACTCACCGTTGGCTTCCTTGACGCTAGCTTGGAGGAACTTGGAGCTGAGGTCCGCGTCGACTGCTGATCCACAGAGCGGGAGCAGCGACGCGAGCAGCAGGAAGAGCAGGAGGTTCATTTGGAGTCAGATGGTCTCTGGTAGATGATCAGATGTTCTGCAGCGCGCGGAGGGGACGCAGCCGGTCGGGTTCCGGACACATCTGGAGCAGACACATGTGGGGGACGATGACCCGCATAATCCAGTCGATGGTTGCAGCAGACCTCCGGGTAGAGACGGGAGAAGTGAGGGCCGGTAGTTCCAGTATCGTATCTCTCAAAACTCAAGCTCCTCGCTCCTCGCTGCTCCCGTGGCGCACCTGTCTGCTGCGTAAAGTTGTGTTAAAGTTAAGGAAACTTTACGCGCTGTTCACTGAAGCACAGAGCTGGGAACACTGGGAACACATACTGCACACACGGCAGAAACGAAACTCAACGCGGTGAAGTGGACCTCCTCCCGTCTCCAGATCCAGACCGAAAGCTCCAGACCTCCCAGTAATCCAGTAGAAGGCGGAGAGAGAGCACTGGGAACACTGGGAACCCCGCCTCTGCTATCAGAAGATCCAGTCCGAGATAAGCTGTCGCTGGTTGGTGGAGCTGCTGCCGACTGAGCGGACAACAGGTGCGGTCCAGCGCGAGCACGCCTCCCGAGGACACACCCTGGGCCCCGCCGCGGGTGTGGGCGGGTCCCTTGGTGGGGGGCGGGGGGGCGGGTCCCTGGGCGCCACGCCGATAACATCGACCAGGAGAAGAAGTCAACAGAATCGTTCACATTGTATTTCAGAGATCTATTGCCCTTTTCTTTATGACAATAGCAATGGCCTACAGAATCCGTATTGAATTATATAATAGAAAAGTCTGAAGGTATAAGTTGTGAGGCAACACTTTAATCAGTTTAATTATGTTATGCTTGGTTTTATCAATCCCATTGAATTAATTTAGACCAATGTGAAATGAGCAGTAGTGATTTGACGAATTCATTTTCTTTGATTTACTTTATAGAGTTTGAGTCTGTGGACATCGGGAGCATCTGAACATCTGGACTTCATTCTGATCCATCCGTTGTGCGTTGTGTGTGTAGACTGTGTGTTTCTAGTAGTGTAATAACTGTAATTGATCAAGTTGATCCTCTCTTTACCGGTGTTCCAGTCTCCTGAATCTGAAGTTGTGGTCATCATCACTCTTCCATTTCTTACAAAGCTTTCGTACAATTCCGCATTGTGTTACGGCCTCGAACACAAACGGGCATTGTGCATATCCTGGAAAACTAAAGAGTTTTTAACGCTACCTGTTCCCAGGCTTGGCTAGCGCTAGCTTCAAAAGGGCTTTGGAACAAATGCAAAATAGGGTCAGGAGCCCCTGACCCAAACTGCTCCTCCTGGCAGGGGGGGGGGGGGGACCCCACCACCGTGGGGGTTTGGATGTGAGTCCTGATGTTTGTATGAATGTGAGTAGGAATGTGTGTGAACGAATAGGTGATTGTGAGCCGATACTGGTCCAGCCACACAGGTAGAGAAAGGGCTTGAACTTTGCATTCCACTCACCATGTACATTATTCGTCAATTCAACCTTTCATGCCTTCATCTTTGAATGAATCACCTAATTAATTCATCCCTCCATCCAAGTAGGATGACCTCACAGCCTGCGGAGTGCGGCCTCCCACGCGGCCACTGGCTAGTCTGGGAGGAAACGCTGAAAGTTTCCCCAATTTGTCAAATCAAACGGCGCCGCTCACTCCCCCCCTCCGCTCCTCATTTCCTCCTGCCATGCTTCATCTGGGACCCTCCTCCCCTCCTCCCCCACTCTCCCCCCTCTTCCCCAGACCCATCAGAGGCAGCGGACACATTGAAGTCGTCAGGAGCTGTGATTCAACGCTAAAGAAATGTCTTTAACCCTCCCGGAATGGGGAAAACCCTCCGTAACCTCCGTAACCCGGGACCTACCAGGACCGAACCCCAAAGACCTACCAGGACCGGACCCCCAAGACAAGACCCCAGGAAGTGATGACCAGCTCATGGTCCTACAAGGAATCAGGACTCGATACCGGTGTGTGTGTGTGTGTGTGTGTGTGTGTGTGTGTGTGTGTGTGTGTGTGTGTGTGTGTGTGTGTGTGTGTGTGTGTGTGTGTGTGTGTGTGTTGAGATGTGGTGTGTGTGTGTGTGTGTGTGTGTGTTTGAGAAGGTGGAGAATATCACATTCCACGGCTGCACCCTAAACACATGTCAGCGCCTTATCTCTCTCTCTCTCTCTCTCTCTCTCTCTCTCTCTCTCTCTCTCTCTCTCTCTCTCTCTCTCTCTCTCTCTCTCTCTCTCTCTCTCTCTCTCTCTCTCTCTCTCTCTCTCTCTCTCTCTCTCTCTCTCTCTGAGCTAGGCCCTATTTCCTGTTTAACAGTGAAGCTGCTGGAAGGACATTCTAATCTCCTCATTTGATGTATTCCTCAGTGACCAGTATACAGGGTATTGATTTGAAACCTTGATGAGTTAACCAACCACTGGCCAGGTTAGCGATCGCTGTTAGCCAATGACATGCTTACGGGTCCCTCCTCCAGCAACACGATTGGTCACATTACATACCAGGCTAAATAAATGGAAACGGCAGTTCATTTACATTGACATTTAGGGCATTTAGCAGATGCTTTTATCCAAAGCGAAGTACATTTGTCACAAGAAGTGAAACAATATATCGCTGTCGGTATAGTAAAGATGTTAATAGAACCAAGTGCAAGTACTTACAATCCCTAGGCTAACCCATGCCTCATATTCTGCAGTGATAGCAGCTACTGCAGAAGCTACACAATTAAGTACTATGAATAAGTAGAACGTACATTAAGTGCATACAATAGGTGCGTACATGAAGTGCCAGGGCGTACAACATACAATGGTGGGACTGGATGGCTATGGAGATTTGAGGTGAACTCTGAACAGGTGAGTTTTGAATCTATTGAGCGACTCTACGATCCTGTCATCGGCAGGGAGCTCGTTTCACCACTGAGGTCTCAAAACAGAGAAGAGTTGTGACTTTGCTGATGGACCTTTGCTTGCTCTTAGCGACGGCGGTACCAGACGTCCAGCTGAGGTAGTTGAGCGGAGGGATCGAGCTGGGGTGTGTGGCTTGACCAACGCTTGGAGGTCAGCAGGGGCAGTTCCATCGACCACCTTGTATACCAGTACCATCATCTTGAATCTGATGCAGGCTACTACAGGGAGCCAGTGGAGGTCCTGGAAGAGGGGGGTCACATCATGGGAGAATTTAGGTAGGTTGACCACAAGGCGTGCTGCCACGTTCTGGATACGCTGCAAAGGTTTAATCGCAGAGGCAGGGAGTCCAGCCAGGAGCAAGTTGCAGTAGTCGAGGCGGGAGATGACCGGTGCTTGGACTAGGAGCTGAACTGCTTCCCTTGTGAGGAAGGGCCGGATCCTGCAGATGTTGTAGAGTGCAAATCTGCAGGATTGGGCCACAGACGTGATGTTTGCGGTGCAGCATAACTAATGGTCCAGTACCACACCAAGGTTTCTGGCAGTTGGAGAAGGAGATACAGTGATGTTCTCAACAGTGACCAGTAAGTCCATGTGTGGGCAATCTTTCCCTTGCATTAGGAGGAGCTCAGACTTGTTGAGGTTAAGCCTCAGGTGATGGGCAGTCGTCCAAGTGCTGATGTCTGCCAGGCATTCAGATATGCGTGTTGCAATCAGTTCACCAGATCTGAGCTGGTCGGCCGCCAGACTTTGGACATGAAGTGTGATTGGTCGATGGCAGCGTGGAGATGGGTGGGTGGGGCTTGTGTGTATTGTTCAATGTAATAGAATGTCGTTTTGACTACATCATATTTCCTTTACTGTTTACTCCTGCATATTAAAGACTGTGATGACTAAGCTTCTGTTGAAGCCCTCAGGGTGTTTATGTTGCCCCCTGGTGGTGGGGCAACATGCTGCCCCATGCAGCTACAGCTGCTGGTCTTAGGGCCAGGTCCAGAGCCAGGTCTCAGGAACAGGTCTCTGGTCTCTGGTCTCCCTCTGGTCTCAGATCTCTCTCTGGTCTCAGATCTCCCTTTGGTCTCTCACTTGTCTCTGGTCTCTGGTTATGGAAATTATGATATGCATTATGATAATGTATATTGTCTATTAGGCTATTATTACGGGAGCCGTCATTCCACAGCTTTTGATCTGGCCATTACATTTCTATTTATCTTGACACAATGAGGACATAAGGAGTTCTTCTCCATCTCCTCTCCGCAAGATCCATCATCCATCCTCCTGGTAAGAGGCGCGGGACTAGTGTAGCGCTGTGTACAGTCCATCTTCACGCAGCTCATCCGGTCACGTGGACCGCCGCCTCGCTGGCCTGACGTCATGGCGGAGCGTGCCTCGTCCGGATCGCGTGTGTGCGCTGCTGATGAGAGCGATGCATGTGCAGCATGCTACTGCGCATGTTGCATGACAGGTACACACCAGCATCCATCTTGGGCTTCGCGAGCGAAAGCCAAAGGGAGCCGCGGGAAACCCAGACAGCTGCCATAGAAACCCCCCATCGCGAACACCCCGGGTCAGCGAGACCACCTCGAGACCCCCGGGATGTGACTGCAGCCCCTCCGGACCACCGCCCGATGGAAAGCCTCGCGCCGCGGCGGGTCAGGAGCGCTCTGTGAACCATTCAGCTCCATCCGTTCACTCCGACACGAACCGAAGAACGAAACCCACCACGGTGAGCCCTGCTGCGTTATCATCACATGTTATGTTCACACGGTGCTTCGACGTGAACCGGGTCGGGGATGACGCGTCTGGTTGTCGCCTCTCCCGCACGGTGACCTCCTCTGCTCCTCACCCCTCCTCCTCCGGCTCTCCTCTTCTCTTCCTCCTTTCCTCACCCCTCCTCTTCTCCTCTCCTCATCCTCCGCTCCACCTCTCAGTAGGCCACTTTCACTTCTCGCAGTCTCGTCTGAACTAAGCTACAGGTTGTGTGTGTGTGTGTGTGTGTGTGTGTGTGTGTGTGTGTGTGTGTGTGTGTGTGTGTGTGTGTGTGTGTGTGTGTGTGTGTGTGTGTGTGTGTGTGTGTGTGTGTGTGTGTGTGTGTGTGTGTGTGTGCGTGCGTGTGTGTGTGTGTGTTGGTGGGTGGGTGTGTGTGTGTGTGTGTGTGTGTGTGTGTGTGTGTGTGTGTGTGTGTGTGTGTGTGTGTGTGTGTGTGTGTGTGTGTGTGTGTGTGCGTGTGTGTGTGTGTGTGTGTGTGTGTGCGTGTGTGTTTGGTTGGGGGGGAGTGTGTGTGTGTGTGTGGTGTGGGGGGGTGTGTGTGTGTGTGTGTGTGTGTGTGTGTGTGTGTGTGTGTGTGTGTGTGTGTGTGTGTGTGTGTGTGTGTGTGTGTGTGTGTGTGTGTGCGTGTGCGTGCGTGCGTGCGTGCGTGTGTGTGTTTAGGGGGACGCTGTGTGTGCGTGTCTGTTGGGATCAATCATCAAGCTGTGATGTAAGGTGATGGGCTTCATGTTTGGAGAGCAATGCATCATGGCGGCTCAGCAGGTCTGAGCAGGAGAAAGTGAGTGTGTAGCTTTATGTAGCATGGTAGCGCTATGATAATACTGCAGTACTAACATAGTACTGTAGTACTATGATAGAACTGTAGTACTATCACGTATTATAAGTTAACAAGATAATACTTCATTGAGTCCGGACATCTGAATGAATAAACAGCAGAAAGTACAGAACTGGAGAAGATTAGTAAAAACACAAAACAACTGGAATAACAACTGGAATATACAGAAAATATTCCAAAAACTTCCAGAAATTTACATCAAATATACAGAAAGTACTGCTAGTATAGTGTAGCATTGTGTTTTACTATGTAATATGTATCATAGTGTCCATATGTGGTATAGCCGTAGCATTACGTTTGCGTCATTAGTTATATAATAGTGGGTGTTCCTATTGGTGATATATAATGATCAATAGGACACCAGGACGTAGTAGAGTGAAACATATTTTTTTAATGATTCAGCACTGGAGAGAGAGAGAGAGAGAGAGAGAGAGAGAGAGAGAGAGAGAGAGAGAGAGAGAGAGAGAGAGAGAGAGAGAGAGAGAGAGAGAGAGAGAGACAGAGAGAAGAGAGAGAGAGAGAGAGAGAGAGAGAGAGAGAGAGAGAGAGAGAGAGAGAGAGAGACAGAGAGAGACAGAGAGACAGACAGAGAGAGACAGAGAGAGAGACAGACAGAGACAGAGACAGAGAGTATTCCTGAGTCCAGGTCTAGCCAGGAGATGCAGTACTCACTGCAGTGAGAGTCTCTTAGCCCGTGTTAAAGTCTGCTGTCTGGACTGAATCACGTCGGTTGTATTGTTGCTATGGGGAGTGATGGGTTGAAGGAGGCAGACAGGAGTGGGCAGAGTGTGGAGTATGAACGAGTCCCAGGGCCATGATTCATTGGGTTAAGTGGAGTTTATAGTCCCACAGAGCATGAGGGGACAAGAGCTTTATGCTACTGGATTCTAGCATGTTGCTAGCTTCACTCTGATGTCCGAGGAGAGACATAACATCACGACCTACAGGTTATTCTAACACAACAAAACATCAGGTAGACATAACATCACAACCTACAACATGACATCACAACCTACAGATTGAACTACAACATAAAATCTCAACCGACTCAACTAATTCATCCACCATCTTTAAAGAGCAGCACGGTAACCATGACAACAGATGATGGTTCTGCTCCAGTGACACAGTACACTGGTTTAGCATAGAGCCGCTCCCCTGTACACCAGCATGACCAGCACAGGACACTTGGAACACCAGTAACACACACTGGAAATGGGACAGATTTTTACATTCTTACTCATTCTGTGGGATGCTCAATTGGTGGTGGCTAGCGATAGCCACAAAGCATTCACTAACACCTCCTGCTTGGTTAGCGGTAGCATCTTAGCCTCTCATCTCATCTCATCTCATCTCATCGTTATCCGCTTATCCGGGGTCAGATCGCGGGGGCAGCAGCTCAAGCAGGGGGCCCCAGACTTCCCTTTCCCGAGCCACATTGACCAGCTCTGACGGGGGGATCCCGAGGCGTTCCTAGGCCAGTGTTGAGATATAATCTCTCCACCTAGTCCTGGGTCTTCCCCGAGGTCTCCTCCCCACTGGTCGTGCCTGGAACACCTCCCAAGGGAGGCACCCAGTGGGCATCCTTACCAGATGCCCGAACCACCTCAACTAACTCCTTTCTAAGCAAAGGAGCAGCGGCTCTAATCCGAGCTCCTCACGGATGACTGAACTTCTCACCCTATCCCTAAGGGAGAAGCCAGCCACCCTCCTGAGAAAACTCATCTCGGCCGCTTGTACCCGTGATCTTGTCCTTTCGGTCATCACCCATCCCTCATGACCATAGGTGAGGATAGGAACGAAGATTGACCGATAGATCGAGAGCTTTGCCTTGCGGCTCAGCTCTCTTTTCGTCACAACGGTGCGGTGAAGCAAACGCAATACCGCTCCCGCTGCTCCGATTCTCCGGTCAAACTCACGTTCCATCGTCCCCCTCACTCCGCGAACAAGACCCCCAAGGTACTTGAACTCCTTTCACTTGGGCTAAGGACTCATTTTCCTACCCGGAGTAGGCACAACCACCGGTTTCCTGCTAAGAGTCATGGCCTCCGATTTAGAGGTGCTGATCCTCATCCCAGCCGCTTCACACTCGGCCACCATCCGATCCAGTGAGTGCTGAAGGTCACAGGCCGATGATGCCATCAGGACCACATCATCTGCAAAGAGCAGTGATGAGATCCCCAGACCACCGAACTGCAACACCTCCCAACCACGACTACGCCTCAATATCCTGTCCATGAATATCACAAACAGGATTGGTGACAAAGCGCAGCCCTGGCGGAGGCCAACACCCACTGGGAACGAAACTGACTGGCTGCCGAGAACCCGGAAACAGCTCTCGCTTTGGGAGTACAAAGATTGGATGGCCCTGAGGAGAGACCCCCCTACCCGATACTCCCGCAGCACCTCCCACATTTTCTCCCGGGGGACCCGGTCATATGCCTTCTCCAGATCCACAAAACACATGTAGACCGGATGGGCATACTCCCAGGCCCCCTCCAGGATCCTTGCAAGAGTGAAGAGCTGGTCCGTAGTTCCACGTCCGGGGCGAAAACCGCATTGTTCCTCTTCAATCTGAGGTTCGACGATCGGCCGAACCCTCCTTTCCAGCACCTTGGAGTAGACTTTACCAGGGAGGCTGAGAAGTGTGATGCCCCGGTAATTGGCACACACTCTCTGGTCCCCCTTTTTGAACAGGGGGACCACCACCCCAGTTTGTCACTCCTTTGGCACTGTACCCGACTCCCATGCAATGTTGAATAGGCATCTTAGCCTGTCCTTCCCTTAGTGCTGGCTCACAATATCTTTTTAGCTATCTCCTCTAAACGCATTTCGCTGAAATTCCGGCCATCCCTCTCTCCTCTAAACCCATCTAGCTCAGGGGTTGACACTAACGGTTGCCCTGCTTGCCTGGGGCAACTAAAAAATAATATTTGGGCAAATTGAGATTATTTCTGGTTGCCTGAAAGGGCAAGTGCATTTTTTTAAGGTTTTTTTCAAATATATTCATATATATTTATGAGTTTCTAAAAAACTGCAAAGCAACCATTTTCTTCTCTGAAATCACACAAAATAGATATATTTGCAATTGACCCTCGCTAAGCTCCTCCCCTAAACAGCCACTGACCAATCCTACGTTAGCAACCATGTGTAGCAACCGAGAGGTCTGTCAAGCTTTCAGAGCAGATGCTAATATGCCGAAGCGGTGCGCATACGGGACCTGTAAATCCGACACCCGATACTCTCAAAGTGTCGAAGGTGGTGTCCAATTTTTCCCCTTCTCCAAGCCCAAGACCCAAGAACACGTGGATAAAGCAGTGTGGAAGACCACATCAACAGCTGAATCACGGAAAGATTAATAAAAGAAACATACTATGTTATAAGAGCGCCATCATCTGTATTATCATAGTAACAAAAAAGTGAGACTCACAACCAATCAAACCTAAATAATATCCTTAATACATGTAAGTTTACCTGCTCCCTGTGTAGTGGCAATCAATAGGTCTCCGTTTGCGGTCACGTCTGGCTTTTGGCGACCACTACGGATGATGTGGGCGAAGCTTTTATATTTTTATTACCTCTCGGTTTATGCCATTGCTTGTGGCACCACTTGTGCAGGGACTTCGTTGGGCGTTTCTTGCCTTGTCTGTTTATGAGCTTCAGGACTATAAATCATTCCACTATATGAGACACTATCCTGGCGCGCTGTAAACAAATCCAACCGGTGTTATATCGTCCGCCAGCAGACGATATTGTGGATTTAAGTCTCAAACGGCATACTGCAGGGCCAATTCTGTGGTTCTCTCTGCCAATATGACCGTTTTTCCAAAAAATGGAAGGTGATTTCTTTGGAAATTGTGTTGATGGTATCATTGAAAACGCCATATTTCTTTTGCTAGGGGCGAAAGCTTGACAGACATAGCAACAGTAACTAAGGGGGGCGGGGCTTAGCGAAGGGTCAATTGATCAGCGCGCTGTCTTCTCTTCTCTCGGACAGCAAGTTAACAGACACACAGCGCTAAAGTGCGAACATAGCCCCGCCTCCTGTCACTCACTCGCAGTGAGGTCTCTGGCAGTGATTCAGCACCAGTCTCAATGCTCTGTGTGACGGTGTTAAGGTTAGCCAATACAATACAGTAGCTATTCAAAAGTGCTAGCGGCGCCGGGCCGGAACCGTTTTAGGTTAAGAAGGTTAATGGAGTAATGATGGAATGCGGTTTGGAAGTACTTTAGATTAAAGCAAATTAGCAAGGAAAGTCAAAAGAATCATTTAAAGTCATATGCAAATGCAAGAACACGGTTTGGGGTTTCATAACTGCACATGCACAGCATAGTGATCTTTTTCACGAAATTGGACATGCACAAATTATGTATTATATGAAAGCTGAGCCTCCACCAATTCCGACAATCTAAACCATATCATTCTGGGAATAAAACTCGCAAATGACAACTTAAGAAGAAACTTCCCCTTTTCTTTTAAAAACCAAAAATGAAATTTTATCTTTGTGATTTTTGTCCACAAAGTTGAATCTGATCTCATTAAACCACCATAAACAGATAATCCAGTGGCCAAATTTTGCAACCAAACATGGTGTTTACAATAAATTACTTAGAGAAGGTTTCTTCGGAAAAAGGTAAATTTGCCTTTAATCAGAACACATGTTCTTCAGTGCAATCTAGTGGCCATATGTGTAGGCTATTTGCGAATGTTTGGCTTGGTGTCATTCGATTATATTTGCCATGAACTTTAAATAGAGGTTTCAAGTGTCCAAATGGTAAGATATCTACCTGTTTGTGTCTCATGTACGACAGTGATACCAACTGATAATTATTTCAGGTGGAAATGTAATCTTCCACTTACACCGTAAAGTCGTAACCACATCGAATATTTCACTTGCACCACAATCTTTCTATTGGCACCAAGATGTACGATTATAGCCCTAGCAGTTTTGGAGATATACTCTATACTATATTTACTTTGGTTACGTTCTTTTCTGAAAAAAAATGTTTTCCCCTGGTATTGAAAATGGTATAGAATATCAATATTTTTCCAGGTATAGCATCGAAGCTAGAAAATCCAGTATTGTGACAACACTAAGATAAACGCGATCGTGATTATTTAGTTAGACTTACAAGAAACGTGAAAGTTAAAAAATATATATCTTTGCTACTACCTTGGACATTTAGTTCTTAACGTTTGCATAAAATCCAGATGAAAGCCTGCAGGTCTACATATAACTGGGCGATATCTTTAATAGGTTGCCACGGTGGACTGAAAAATCACTCAATCGCAGATGTGGACCATTTGAAATAAGTAACCAAAGAAGAAGTTTTTATTTTTCACACATACATATTGGAAAGCTAACATTCAGCTGTCAGTCTGCGCTAGGATGAGTTTCGGGAGTTCCCCATTAGGCAAGGTGCCGAGGGGGGGGGGGGGGGGGGGGTAGGCAAAAGAGGGCGCCGTTACGATTCTGTTTTAATTTGGGCGAAGTGAAGTTACATGTCGGCGCTAAGTCGTAGCATGGACCGTGTACTTGCCCGATGGGCAGTGCTTTGTAAACTAGTGTCACCCCGTGTGAGCTGAAGGTCCCACCCGTCTCTCTTAACCCATCTACTGAAGTGTCCCGCCTCATCTCTCTAATACCATCTACTGAAGGTCCGCCTCTCTCGCTTAAACATCTAACTGAAGGGTCCCTCTCTCTCTAAACCCAACATAACTGAGGTCCCTCTTCCTCTAAGTCTACTGAAGGTCCCGCCCTCTCTCCTCTAAACCCAACTAACTGAAGGTCCCGCCCTCTCTTCTCTAAACCCATCTAACTGATGGTCGCTGTTCTCTATCCACCTACTGCAAGGGTCCCGCCCTCTCTCCACAACTACTGAACGGCTCGCATCTCCCCTCTCTCCTCAACCCCCACCACCTCCCACACATGACGGTCCGTCTCTTGTCTACGCTCTAAACCATCAACTGAAGGTCCCGCCCTCTCTCCTCTAAACCCAGACTAATGAAGGTCCACCTCCTCGTCCTTAACATCTATACTGAGGTCCACCCTCTCTCCTCTAAACCTAACATGAAGGTCTCACTCTCTCCTCCTTAACCCTAAGCTGAGGTTCCCGCCTCTCTCCTTTCCTAGGTTCTAAGAGGAGATGGTAATGAGTCTCACTTTGTGTTCCCTCCCAGGTGAACTGATCTGGGACCAGCAGGATGGGTGTGGTCCGGCTGTCCGTCTGTCTGCTGCTCCTCCTGGTCTGTCTGGAGCCGGTCAGCTCCAGGGAGAAAGGAAACAAGAAGGGCAAGAAGAAGGGGAAGCAGGTTTGGTGTTCTGCCCCTCGTAAGGCCTGCTGCCCTGCGGGGCATTACTACAGCACTACTACTGCATTACTGCAGTGAACCAACCATTACTACAGCACTACTACTACATTACTGCAGTGAACCAACCATTACTACAGCACTACTGCTACATTACTGCAGTGAAACAACCAACAGAGTACTACAACAGAAACATCTGTAATGCTATCAAATCAAAAGAGAACTACTAGATTGCTACAGTGAAACAACCAACAGAGTACTACGACAGAAACTTCTGTAATACTATCAAATCAAAAGTACTACTACTTATGAGGAAAAACAATATAGGAGTTCTATGACAGAAACGTCTTTAATACTATCAAATCAAAAGAGTACTACATTACTGCAGTGAAACAAACCAATACAACAGAGTACTACGAGAGACGTTTGTAACAACATATCAAACAGAGTAGCTAATACTTTGTAAAACGATCAATACGTACTCAGACTTGTACTACACGACTTGCATACTTAATTGTGATTGGTTAATTACCGTATCTTCTGTTTTGTCTGAATAGCAGGCCGCTGCTATGAAGTAAGAATCACTCTTCATACAATCACTTTTTTAATCAATGAAATCCTTTTTTGTCGATTATATTTTGAGTCCCACTATTGATTTCTTAAGCGGCAGCGGTTTGTTCAGGGGTGTTGATAGTCCGCCTGCGTCACTTTCAGTGGTGACCCTGACCTGATCCATGCCTCTCAAGAACTCTCCTCAGAGAGGGAGAACACTCAGCGAGGTGTTGGATCCTCCTGGTTTGGGAGGAGGGTGAGGAGCCTGATGTCTACATTGCAGCCAGAATGCACCTCTAATGACTCAGTTTATGGTTAGGTGTTGCGAGAGTCCTCCACCCTATTAGTGACCTGTTACATCATCAATCGACCCCCACCCCAACCCCTCTCTTACCACGATCCTTCCCTACTCAAAACAGATGATGTTGTCATCCTGGGAAACCTTTTAGGCATCAAGATGTGGAAAACATCTGAAAGTAGCTGGGATCCCTTCTAAGACTCCTTATCCTAACACAGGCTGGGTGGTCCAGCCCACCAGACCAGACCTACCAGAGAACAGTCCTACTGTCCTCAGACCAGAGAACAGTCCTACTGTCTCAGACCAGAGAACAGTCCTACTGTCCTCAGACCAGAGAACAGTCTACTGTCCTCAGACCAGAGAACAGTCCTACTGTCCTCAGAACAAGAAGAAACAGTCTCTGTCCCTAGACAGAGAACGTCCTACGTCCTCAGACCACGGTGACGTCCTACGTGTTGCAGACCCAGTAACGTCACGCATGTCCTCAGACCAGAGTACAGACCTACTGTCCTCAGACCAGAGTACTGTCCCTACGTCCAAGACCAGGGCTAGACAGTAAAGTCCTGACTGCAGCTGCAATTACAAGGAAGACAGAAATGGAGAACCGCAAATCTGTCTGGTGACGCATTCTCAGCTGAGGAGTGCATTCCTCGTTTATCCCAGACCTTTTTGGAAGAAGCCTCCACAAAAAGACCACAAATATCTTACAGATGAGCTCAAACGGGCTGAGCTGGGGCCGTTTGAGTCCCGGCTGAGGGCTGGGTTGACGTTCGGAGGAATGTGCTGAGTGGATCAGCGCGAGGCCAGAGGAACGTGTGAACTGAAAATTGGTTCACTCACAGACAACTGGTCACAGGAGGACTGGCCGGTTCCCAGCAACTCCACCAGCAACAGTCTTGAAACCGGCTTATGTCACGCTACGACGCCCGCATCCGACACTATAAAGGCAAGGTCTCCTCTGTCCTCTCTCTCTCCTCTTTCTTCTCTCTCATCTCTCTTCTCTTTCTCTCTCTCTCTCTCTCTCTCTCTCTCTCTCTCTCTCTCCTCTCTCTTCTCTCTTCTCCTCCGTTCCACCATAGTCTATCTCAGGAATGGTTTTTCTAGAAGGGATTGAACCCCGAGGTGTGTTGTGTGTCTGAGACAGACAGGCACAGAAGCACTCTGAGCCCGGGGATGCTGATCCTCCACAATAGGACACCACCGGTGCTGAGAGTGTTGCAGGTGTCCCAGCTTAAGGACCAGGGGACCGTGAACCTGGCTTCCAGGTTCCTGGAGCCTGGGGGGGTCCAGGGGATCAGGGGGATCCAGGGTTCTCTGTCCTTCAGCGCTGACAAGCAGCCAAACCACAGCAGCTCCCCTCTCATGACTCAGACAGAGGATGAGGACCACAGGCCTGGGAAGAAAGAATACCTCTTGCTCCAGCTCAGTCAACGGCCGCGCCGCAGGAGTCAAGCAGCTCCTCGATCACTCAGGACGCTGCTAGGAGCTTGGTGGTTAGGCCGCAAACACGATTTTTAATAAAATAATAAAACCCAAGCTTTACAAAGTATGTGAGCTATGTCTGCAATGTGGGTTTGTAGGTTTGAGGGGGAAGAACCAGAAGCTATTTTTAAGAATTTCAAACCTCAATAACCCTGCTGTAAAACGATGTTAGGACTCATGGTACTGTATTCCTGCAGGCATTCCAGTATGTGTATCCGCGAAAATAATTCTTTCATGGCAGACTTCGAGGATTCCACGGAGACTAACGAGAAGTGAGCAAAATTAGCGTGAATTTAGCATGTTAGCGCCTACAATATAGGGAGAACCATGGGGAACTAGCATTTTAGCATGTTGGCAGTTAGCCCTGATAAACAGCCAGCCAGACCAGTACCAGCCAGTCTAACTATTTAAAAACAGTACAGCCAGTAGAACCATTGTTCATGTTGCATTTGATTACAGTTAACTGGTGACTGGTTGTCTGTGTTAACGTGTGTGTCCGTTAATTAAAGTTGAC
>OLKM01002358.1:0-12408 GCA_900291075.1 Melanogrammus aeglefinus | reverse complement strand
AAGTGCCAACAATATTATGTGCAAAACCAAATCAAAGTTCTACTCCGTCAGTACAGAGTGGCAAATATGCCAACAGAGTCTGACCCAAGTATGTCACTGGACGAACTTGGTGCACACTACACAGCCATGTTCTTTTATTAAGAATATAAGCATGTCCACATTCGCTGGCAGCAGTTGGGATCTTTGTGCATTGACTATAGCTGTGTTCGAAATCATTCCCTACTCACTCACTCACTATTCCCCATATAATGTTTATTATATAGTGCACTATATAGGGAACGAACAAACGAGAATTCGGACACTACGCTTAACATTTCTAAACGTCAGTAAATGCGCCGGGTATTTGTGTGACGCAGACAGATGCGCCCACATCATGTAAACAAACCGTAAGTTACGAAGGTAACTATGGATCTGTGAGACCGAGGGATGATCGTCACTACGGTCTAAAAAAGGGAATGATCACCTTCATCTCTCCTATCACCGGAGACCATATTGTCAAATTTGTTCATGGTCCATGACCTCCGGAAGCAGAATGACTTGTGTTAATAAATAGCAGAGAATGCTCCCGGGTCAGTCTCCTATCCCTGAACGCCTCAGGATGGTCCGAGCGACAAGGATAGTGACGATCATCCCTCAGTCTCACAGATCCATAGTTACCTTCGTAACTTACGATCTGTTTCGACCTCACTCTGACCGTCACTACGGTCAAAAAAAGGGATGACACATACCAAAAGGGTCCCGAGGAACCCAGAATCAATTACTAAAACCTCGCTCGGTCATGGACATGAGGGCGGCGTCGTCGACCTGGGGGTGGAAGAGTTACATCCACCCTGTAAAAACGGGTAAAAGTGCATGGTGTCGACCATGAAGCCGCTCCACAGATGTCGTCTGCTGCTACACCCCTAAGGGCAGCCCAAGACGTAGCCATACTCCTGGTAGATTGAGCCCTCGTACCTGAAGGAACCGGTATTGCTATTCCATGCGCCCTGTAAGCATGGGAAATAACCTCCACCAGCCAATGCGAATAGCCTCTGCTTGGAGAGCGGAAGCCCCTGCCTTGCTGCCCCATAACAGATGAAAAGCTGAGAGTGTGCTTTCGCAGGACTGTGTATGGGCCAGATAGGCCCTCAAGGCCCTGACTGGCACAGGGTCAGCAACTTGTCTTGCTCCGCCTGTGAGGTGGAAGACGGCTGGAATTTGAGTTCAACTCCGGAACCTGGTTAATGGACGCGGATTAATAACCTTTTGGCCGGAAAGCTGGATTTGGCGAAGTGACACGCTAGCACCCTCTGCCTGCCACCTAAGGCAGTAGTCGCTAACGGAGAGAGCACATAGCTCACTGACACTTTTCGCAGAACAGAGCGCCAAGAGGAAGGCAGTCTTAAGCGACAGGGAACGCAAATCTGCGTCTAAAATAGGCTCATACGGGCCTACAGTAAGTGACGTTAAAACTGTGGGCAGATCCCAGCCCGGTGCCCGCAAGGTGCGACGTGGACGCAACCAGCGGGCTCCCTTTAAGAACTGGCAAACCAAGGGATGCCTAGCAAGGGGACCATTGATCACACCTTGGTGAAAGGCTGAAATGGCTGAAGCATAGACTTTCACGGTACTGGCCGCCTTGCCTTGACCCAGTTCGGACTGCAAGAAACGCAAAACTTGTGGCACAGGGCAAGCCGCTGGCTCGAGGCCCCTGCCAGCACAACAATCTGAAAGGATCCGCCACCTGAGTGCGTAGCAAGCACTAGTGGATGGAGCCCTGGAGTTATTCAGCGTGTCCCGAACTGACACATCTACCTGCTCGGGCGACGGGCCTGCAGGGGCCAGACCCACAGGCAGAGGGTCCCTGGGTTCAGATGCCAGATCCGCCCGTCTGCCTGTGACAAAAGATCCACTCTGCATGGCAACTTTCATGGATGACCCTGCAGCAGCTGGAGCAGGTCCGGGAACCAAGGCCTCGCTCACCACCGTGGAGCCACCAGCAGGACTGAGTGGTGGCCCTCCTGGATCCTCCGGAGTACCTGCGCTATGAGCGGGAGGTGGGAAAACATACAACAAGCCTGTCGGCCATTTTCTTGTGGACAGAGCATCCAGGCCCCAACTGCCCCTGCCCTGTGAGGGAGTACCACTCCGGGCAGTGCGTCGTCTCCGCCGATGCAAAGAGATCTACTTGTGCGACCCCGTACCGCATCCAGATCTGGCTTACGACCTCTGTGCTCAATACGACAGCCGCGGCCATGCCCAAGTCAGTAAGCCCTCCGCCACCTGGAGGCACTGCTGGGCCCTTGTTCCCCCTTGGTGATTGACATAGTACACCGCCACAGTACTGTCCGTCCTCACGAGAACGTGTTGGTGTTGTAACACCGGCAGGAATCTCTGCAAGGTAAGATGGATGGCCTTCAGTTCGAGGACGTTTATGTGCTCTAAAATCCATGGGGGTTGCCACATGCCCCTCGCCGTCCGTCCTTTCCAGACAGCTCCCCAACCTGTCAGGGACGCGTCCGTCGAAATAACCTGTCTCCTGTGGGGAAGACCCCCAGTGGGACACCTCGGAGCAAGAACTCCCGGTCCCTTCAGCCCTCACCTACCTGTTCGCTATTCGTGTGAAAACCGAAGGCATTGAACCAGCACTGCAGGGGGCGTGCCCTCAGCAGGCCAAGAGGAACTCTACGCTGCTGCTGCAGACATCAAACCCAGCAGCCTCTGGACCTGTGCTGTGTGTCACGAGACGCGCCCAAGCGGAAATGACCCAGCATGTGCCAAGCAAGCTGTCCACTTCTCCGTGGAGTGAGAGACGCCGTCATGCCGACTGAGTCGAGAAGGACACCGAGGAATTCTACCTGTTGGCGGGGTTGCAGGTTGCTCTTCTTGTGGTTGACCGTGAAGTCCAAGAATTGAATGTGGGCCAGAACTGTCTCCGTGTCGCACACTACCTGTTCTCAGGAGGGGGCACAAATGAGCCAGTCGTATAATATGGCAGTATCTTCAGACCGCAAGCCTGGAGGGGGGACAGAGCGGCTGACACCACGCGAGTAAAAACCTGTGGGGAGAGTGAAAGGCTGAAAGGTAGGAACCTGGAAACTGGAAACGCTCTCTGCCCTGGAGAGGCAAGGCGCAGCGCAGATGGGCCTGTTGTTCCGGCAAATCGGGACGTGGAAGTAGGCGTCCTTTGAATCCATAGATAGTGAAACCACTCCCCTGCCGGATGGGACTGAATTCACCACCCTTGTGTGGACCATGTTGAAGGGCAGCACCTTGAGATACCGATTCAAGGGCCTGAGGTCGAGAACTGGCCGAAGACCGCTGTCTTTCTTGGGAACAATAAAATACTTGCTGTAGAACCCAGCGAGCCGTGTGCTGGGCGGTACTTCTGAGATGGCCCCTTTCAGAAGTAACTCTTGAACCTCTTTGGCAGGTCCTGTACATACGTTACCTTGACCCCTGAAAACGTAGGGGGCCGCCGTCAGAAATTTCAATCGGTAGCCCCGTGCCACCGTGGCGACGACCCAAGGGTCTGTTACAATCCCCTCCCAGGAGGTCAGTAAAAACTGGGAAGGGCAATCGACGGGCGCCCCTGGAATGCTATGCGGGACCACTACTGCAGCCCGCACCCCTGCCTGTGCCCCGCTGGTGACCCCCTCTTCCCCTGGAATGGGAATATGGGGCTGATCTCTGGTCGGGTGGGCGAAATCGCCGGTCACCAGAGGCCTCTGGGATGTTCCCCCTCGGCGGAGGCGGGCCGGCAGCCGCGGCCTATATCTGCCTACAGACGCCCCGCTGACCGTTGGGGCAGGCTTACGGCATACACGCTGGACAGCTTCCCTCAACGCTGCGGCACGTTCAGCGCGGTCGAGCACCTCCTGGGATCCTCCTGGGATCCTCCTGGGATCCTGGGATCCTCCTGGGATCCTCCCAGTTGCCCAGGGGCAACTGGGAGATTCAGCAGCTCCTGCTTGATAGGCTCTGACAGGGAGGTCTGTGCCAGCCAAACCTGCCTGCGGCACAACACCGCGGAACCCATGGCGTCTCCCACATCCCGTGTCAGCTGGGCGTGGGACGACAAAGCTGCATCCAGCAGGGCCCTGGCGTCCTGGTCGTCCCGTCTCAGCGTCTTGCGGAGTGACGCCAGCGTAATGGCCAGAGCGTTACCCATCCAGGCCGCTCGTGCTGCTGCATTAAAAGCACGAGTGGCCAGGCGGTCCGTCTTTGCGCACTCCTTGCAGGGGCAGCGTGGGTTGGGTGACACACCAGTAAGGCCCAGAGATGTCATTGCGGCCATTGATGGCTCGACCTGTGGCATGTCCCCGAGTCCAGTCTCCATGGGGTAAGTAGCTGTTGCTAGCTGGCGGCAGTCTGCGTTGAACTGCAGGCGCTATGTGAACTTACCCCATGATGACTTCAGCATTGCCGTGTAGTCAGACGGCACCAGCACGGGGGGGGGGGGGGTAGCACAAGGGTAACCTCTCAGATACCTCCCATGGGAGCCGGAGCAGGTGTGGGCGCCTCAAAGGCCCAGAATGTTAGCAGCGCTCAGCACCCGTGACATCAGGGAGCTGCCGGGGACCTCATCCCCCCCCATGGAGCCGCCACCCGGCTCTGCAGAGCCTGTCTGCAGATCTCCCCTGAGGTCGTCGCCTGTATGGTCTGCATCTGTTTGGGGAGCGTGGAGGGATAGCACGTCCGCATCGCCCCGTTCCTCCTTCTCACCATGGCTCCCAGGCCTGAATGAGAGGGCGCCCTCCTGGCCAAAGGGCAGAGTATCTGGAGCAGAGCCCTGGCGATCTACCAGCCTGTCCATCTTCTGTGCCAGAGCCTGGAGAGCCGAGAGGATCTGGAGCGACTCCGCGCTACCGCCCTCGGTCACTGCAGCTGCCGCCGAACACTAAGCTGGACGCCCAGCCGGACGTTCACCCGGACACTTAGCCGAACTGGGTGCAGCTCTCCGGGATGGCCTGTGGGGGGACTCATGCTGCCGGCCCCGCTTGTTACTCTGTTTACGGCCATCCCCACTGAAGGGGAGTGGCTGGACAGGGGAACGTTGCCTCTCTCTTCGGCCCTCATGCACGTGGCCGCATTTCAGGGTGGCCCGGCGTTGTGTTTCGCCCCTGGAGAGGTCGCAGGCAGCGCTGCAGGGGTTGTCGACGTCCTCCAGGATGTGTGCGGCCCCAAGACATATGGCTATACTAGCCCCACCGACTGCGAACAGCCGTCTAGGGTGTCACAGCACCACAGAGGTGGCCCGCGCCAGCGCACAAATGCACCTAGCAGACGCACACTAGCCCCATACCATAAACAGCGAACTCAGAAGTAAATCCAAGTAACACTCAGTAACAGTAAACCTCTCCCTGCCACAAGCAGGCTAGAGCAACACAAACGATTTCAGCAACGTAATTACTTACCGTGCAATAATTTAAACAAACAATAAACTACAGCGCTAGGTGGCCTGCAGCAAACTGACAGGCTAACATGATACCGGCTGCACAATGCAGTAAAACACAGAAGATAACTGGCAGACTCACGAAAAACTTCGGTTGCAACAACAGTAACGCACAGAAGTACCACACAGGTAGCAAATTACATATAAGTGGAATGTTCTTACCTTAAAGAAGTCTCTCATACTCAGTCGTTCTGGTTCCGGAGGTCATGGACATGACGATTTTGACAAATGGTCTCGGTGATAGGCAGAACGAAGGTGATCATTCCCTTTTTTAGACCGTAGTGACGGTTAGAGTGAGGTCGAAACAGATCGGGCACTCATGAGGAAAGCTGGAGGTTGTATTGATATTGAACGTTACATTTCCTTGTTCAAGTTTTTTTTAATTAATTTAGAATGTTACATTTTCTATTTTAAATCCCAAATAAATTATTGACATTTCTAAACGAACGCCGGAGACTTCTCCGGAAAAACACGACCACATTGCATTGTGGTATACGGGAGTAACATGTGTACACTCAAATTTTGGGTATTTTAAGTGCACTGTTTAGTGCATGAAATTAACCACTGAGAATTCGAACACCACTACAAAATGGCGAGCACCCTATATAGTGCACTATATCCGTGATAGGGAACGATTTCGAACACAGCTCATGTCTCCTGCGGTTGAAAAGATGCGCTCACTTGGAACGGAGGTAGCAGGGACAGAAAGGCACGCTTTTACTTCTCCTTCTTTAGGTTCTGGCAGCCTAGACGTAGCAAAGGCCCCCACAGGCCACACATAGAAGTTTGGATAGCTCACAAATCTCACGAGACAGATTTTTAACGCGACGGGTAATATCGTCGAGTTTAATCTCGCGAGAGATCTCGTCACACCCCTAGTTAATGGGTATACAGTATATATCTCTCCATGTGTGTCTAATGTGTCAATGTGTATATATCTCTCCATGTGTGTCTATGTGTTAATGTGTCTACGTGTTGATGTGTGTACCTGTGTTTCAGGCCAGTGTGTGTCCTCTGCAGGCCACCACACCTGTCTCAGGCCATGCTGATCCATAGTGCTGTTTGTGTCTGTACGTGAATATTATATTGTGTATATCTTTTGTTTGTATGTGTTAAAGTGTGTTTATGTGTTAAAGTGTGTATCTTACCATGTCTGTCCATGTGTTTAAGTGTGCATCTATCTCCATGACTGTCTGTGTGTGTGTGTACATGTTGAATAGTGTGTACCTCTGTCCCTGTGTGGCTGTGAGGTGTGCATTTGATGTGTGTACCTCTCTCCCGGTGTGTCTATGTGTTGATGTGTGTACCTCTCTCTATGCGTGTGTATGTGATAATGTGTGTCTCTGAGTTTACCTCTCTATGCGTGTGTATGTGATAATGTGTGTCTCTCTCTGTGTGTACCTCTCTCTATGCGTGTGTATGTGAAAAAGTGTGTACCCCTGTTCCTGTGTGTCTGCGGGGTGTATCTGATGTGTGTACCTCTTTCCCTGTGTGTCTATGTGATAATGTGTGTACCTCTCTCCATGTGTGTGTGTGATAATGTGTGTCTCTCTGTGTGTACCTCTCTCCATGCGTGTGTGTGTGTGTGATAATGTGTGTGTCTCTGTGTGTACCTCTCTCCCTGCGTGTGTATGTGATAATCTGTGTCTCTTTGTGTGTACCTCTCTCCAGAGTGTGTGTGTGTGATAAAATGTGTCTCTCTGTGTGTAGTCGGGTACACCACGGAGGACCTGCAGTTTGTGTGGCAGACCGGGGACCCCGTCCAGATGGACGCCATCGCGCTGCCGCAATTCGACATCAAGCAGGAGGACATCGACTACGGCAACTGCACCAAGTTCTACGCTGGAACAGGTACTAATATACATACTACAAATACTATATATACTAATATATATACTACGGAAACTGCACCAAGTTCTACACCAGGGCAGGTACTAATATATATACTATACTAATATATATACTATATACCACGGCAACTGCACCAATTCAATGGTTGGTGCTGTGTTTTACAGGGTGCTGTGTATTACAGGGTGCTGGGTATTACAGGGTGCTGTGTATTACAGGGTGCTGGGTATTACAGGGTGCTGTGTAGTGTGTATTACAGGGTGCTGGGTATTACAGGGTGCTTTGTGTATAACAGGGTGCTGTGTATTACAGGGTGCTGTGTAACAGGGTGCTGTGTATTACAGGGTGCTCTGTATTACAGGGTGCTGTGTATTACAGGGTGCTGTATAACAAGGTGCTTTGTCTCCTCAGGGTGCTGTGTATAACAGGGTGCTGTGTAACAGGGTGCTCTGTGTATAACAAGGTGCTGTGTATTACAGGGTGTTGTGTATTACAGGGTGCTGAGTATTACAGGGTGCTGTGTAACAGGGTGCTGTGTCTCCTCAGGGTGCTGTGTATTACAGGGTGCTGAGTATTACAGGGTGCTGTGTCTCCTCAGGGTGCTCTGTGTATTACAGGGTGCTGAGTATTACAGGGTGCTGTGTATTACAGGGTGCTGTGTATTACAGGGTGCTGAGTATTACAGGGTGCTGTGTAACAGGGTGCTGTGTATTACAGGGTGCTGTGTATTACAGGGTGCTGTGTATTACAGGGTGCTGAGTATTACAGGGTGCTGTATAACAGGGTGCTGTGTCTCCTCAGGGTGCTGTGTATTACAGGGTGCTGTGTATTACAGGGTGCTGAGTATTACAGGGTGCTGTGTAACAGGGTGCTCTGTGTATAACAGGGTGCTGTGTATTACAGGGTGCTCTGTGTCTCCCCAGGCTACTACACATGTGTGGAGGTGATCTTCACGCTGCGCCGCCAGGTGGGCTTCTACATGATGGGCGTGTACGCCCCCACCCTGCTCATCGTGGTCCTCTCCTGGCTCTCCTTCTGGATCAACCCTGATGCCAGCGCCGCCCGCGTGCCCCTGGGTACCGACCCGACCTCTGACCTATTACCTATGAACCCGACCTATGATCCCCACCGACCCTACACCTGCCATCTGACCTACTGACCCTAACCCTGCTGTCTGACCTATGACCCCTACCAAACCGGCATGTTATCAAAGCAACCATCTATAAACAATGTGGAATACTTTTAGATCCATGTTAGGATAATAGTGGTATTTTTTTAACCAGCTTTGACGAGTCTATCTAAAAATAGTTCTCCCTCCCCTCTCCCCCCCTCCCTTCTCCCCTCCCCCCTCCCCTCCCCCCCTGCAGGCATCCTGTCGGTGCTCTCCCTGTCCTCAGAGTGCACCTCCCTGGCCTCGGAGCTGCCCAAGGTGTCGTACGTGAAGGCCATCGACATCTGGTTGATCGCCTGCCTGCTGTTCGGCTTCGCCTCGCTGGTGGAGTACGCAGTGGTGCAGGTGATGTTGAACAGCCCCGCCCGCATCCTGGCCGAGAAGGCCAAGATGGCCGCCAAGGACAAGGCAGAGGGGAAGACCCCCCTCGCCGGGAAGAACACGCTGAACGGGACGGGGGGCACGCCTCTGCACGCCGGCACGCTGCACGTCAGTACACACCCACACGCACATAGAGACACACACACACACACAAGCACATGGAGACAAACACACACACACACACACACACACACACACACACACACACACATGGAGACACACACACACACACACACACACACACACACACACATAGACACAAATGGAGACACACACACAAGCACATGGAGACAAACGCACACACACACACACACACACAAAAATACATAAACGCACACAGACAAACACACCACACACACACGCATACACACACACGTTACTTTACTTTAAGTTACAGGAAAATGTCTGTGTCATTTCATAAGTTGTGTGTGTGGTTGTTGCTGTGTGTGTCTCTCTGTGTGTCTTTGTGTGTGTGTGTGTGTCTGTGTGTGTGTATATGTGTGTGTGTGTGTGTGTGTGTGTCTGTGTCTGTGTGTGTGGGTGTGTGTTTGTGTGTGTCTGGCTGTGTATGTGTGTGTCTCTGTGTGTGTGTGTGTGCGTGCTTGTGTGTGTGTGTCTCTGTGTGTGTTTATGTGTGTGTGTGTGTGTGTGTGTGTGTGTGTGTGTGTGTGTGTGTGTGTGTGTGTGTGTGTGTGTGTGTGTGTGTGTGTGTGTGTGTGTGTGTGTGTGTGTGTGTGTGTGTGTGTGTGTGTGTGTGTGTCCCTGTGTGTGTGTGCGTCCAGGTAGTGGAGAGTCGCTGTAAGAAGGTGTACACCTCTAAGTCGGACCTCCGCACCAACGATTTCAGCATCGTGGGCTCGCTGCCGCGCGACTTCGCCCTCTCCAACTTCGACTGCTACGGGAAGCCGGTGGAGCTGTTCCCCGGGACCAAAGGCCACGCCAAGGCCCACCGGAGACCCCCGCCCCCCAAGGCCGTCATCCCCTCGGCTGCCAAGAGGGTGGACCTCTACGCACGCGCCCTCTTCCCCTTCACCTTCCTCTTCTTCAATGTGGTCTACTGGTCCGTCTACCTGTAAACCTGTAGACCCCCAGTACCAGTAGACCTGTAGACCCCCAGTCCATCTGTAAACCCCCAGTCTACCTGTAGACCCCCAGTACCAATCTACCTGTAGACCACCAGTACCAGTCTACCTGTAGACCCCCAGTCCACCTGTAGACCTGTAGACCCCCAGTACCAGTCTACCTGTAGACCACCAGTACCAGTCTACCTGTAGACCCCCAGTCAACCTGTAGACCTGTAGACCACCAGTACCAGTCTACCTGTAGACCACCAGTACCAGTCTACCTGTACACCAGTAGAAGACTAATGTAATCTTCTTCCACTAGTTAACAAATAGATAACTACTAGTTAACCAAACAGAAGACCACTGCCAGTCGTTTACCACTAGTTAACCAATCAGTAGACCACTAACACTAGTTAAGCACTAGTTAATCAACCAGTAGACCACTAACACTCGTTAAGCACTAGTTAATCAACCAGTAGACCACTAACACTAGTTTACCACCAGTTAACCTAACAGTAGACCACTAACACCAATTTAACTCCAGTTGAACGCGAGTTAACCACTAGTTAACCAATCAGTAGACCACTGCCACTAGGTAACCAGTTTAAGCTACTAACACTAGTGAGCCACTAGTTAACCAAACAGTACACCACTAACACCAGTTAACCACTAGTTAACAACTGGGGAACCTATCAGTAGACCAGAGCCACTAGTTAACCAACCAGTAGACCACTAACACTGACCAACCTGTAGACCACTGCTACTCGTTAACCACTAGTTAACAACTAGTTATCCAATCAGTAGACCACTAACACTAAGTGACCAATCTGTAGACCACTGCTACTCGTTAATCACTAGTTAACCAATCAGTATACCACTAACACTAGTAACAACAAGTTAACCACTCAGTAGACCACTAACACTAGTTAACCATTCAGAAGACCACTGTCACTTGTGAACCACTAGTTAACCAATCAGTAGACCACTGCCACTAGTTAACTACAAGTTAACAGATTTGCTTACCCACCTGTTTACCAACCAACAACAACAGTTTACCAATCAGTAGAGCACTGCCACTAGTAAACCAGTAGTTAACCACAAGTTAACCACAAGTTAACTGACTTGTTTACCCATTTGTTGACCAAACACCATACTGCCCTTTTACTACCTGCCCTCAGAATGACCTCATTATTCACCAGTTCATATTCCTCAGCATTACCTCATTTTTCACTAGTTCACTTCCTGAGTATCACCTCATCATTCACTAGTTAATTCATGTTCCTCAGCATGACCTCATTATTCACTAGTTCATTTCCTGTGTATGACTTCATTATTCAATAGTTCATTCATGTTTCTCGTATGACCTCATTATTCACCAGTTAATTCATGTTCCTCAGTATGGCCTCATTATTCACGAGTTAATTTCCTCAGAATTACCTCATTATTCACTAGTTCATTCATGTTCCTCAGTACAACATTATTCACCAGTTCATTCCTGTGTTTGATGCTGTAGATACTTTAGACCCCTTGATTAAGTAAATGTTTTGTATCAAACATTATTAAATCACTTGAACAAATTTGAAACCTATATGCTGGACTTTTATCAGATTGAAATATTAAATATCAGATTAAATATGTAAAACATATCTAGATAAATCAGAGTCTATCAGATAGCAGTTGTGTGTAAATATTGTGTCCTTGTGGTGTTACCATGGAAACCTCCTACCATTGAGTTTGTAAACCTTAATTGTAATGACCTTGCATGTTGAAAGGTGCATGTATATGAATATGACCCATATGAAATATAGACACCTACTGTCCGAAGGTCACGTGACACTACCAAAGCTCCACCATGTGACCTCCCCCCCTTGTGTGATTGGGCCGCTGTCGACGGCCATGTCTTGACTTTGTACAATTTACAAATAAAAGATGATTTAACAAAGCAAACACTGTCTCTGTACTGTCTAACACCTACCAAATAGATAAAAATTAACACTCGTATACACTGTATAGTGTTATTTTAATTTAACACTAAAGGTTAAACAACTCTCTAGAGTGTTAATATTATTCCCAGCAGTGTTAATAAGACACACACAATAAATCTGTGATAACAAATCAACTCTGATTGACACTGCATTGAGTTATTTGAAGGTAACACTGGGCAGTAAAATAACTCTGGCTAGTGTTGATGTTACACACTACTGTGTTGTAACGTTACTCTTGTGCAGTGAAAAAACAGTAAAAGTAGAGTAAAATAATGATGCTAACATTGCAATGTCATTACAACTTCTGAATGGTCTAGTTTAAATTTAAAAAACAGAATATTTAAAAATGACAAGTTATCAGAAAAAATAATGGCAGTACACTTCTTATATTTTAGGGCAAACTGTCAGGTGGACATGCTTAAATCTCATGGCGGAAACAGACAGTCAAAATCATTGAGGGCTATTAAAATGGCAATATGGAATAATGTACTTTTGAGCAATCTATTTGTTCCATAGTCATTCGAA
>OLKM01002357.1:59379-72687 GCA_900291075.1 Melanogrammus aeglefinus | reverse complement strand
CTCCTCTCTGTCTCTCCCTTCTCCCTCTCCCTCTCTCTGTCTCTGTCTTTCTCTCTCTCTCCCTGTCTCTCTTCTCTCTCTCTCCTCTTCTCTCTCTTCTTGCTCTTCTCTCTCTCTCTCTCTCTCCTTCGCTCTCTCTCTCTCTCTCTCTCTCTCTCTCTCCCTCTCCCTCTCCTTCTGTCTCTGTCTCTCCCTCTCCTTCTGTCTCTCTCTCTCCCTCTCCCTCTCCTTCTGTCTCTCTCTCTCTCTCTCTCCTCTCTCTCTCTCTCTCTCTCTCTCCCTCTCTCTCTCTCTCTCTCTCTCTCTCTCTCTCTCTCCCTCTCTCTCTCTCTCTCTCCCTCTCTCTCTCATTCATTAGTCCTCTGCTTGTTTTTTCAGTGTGTGTCGGTCAGTGTGTTTTCCTTGTTACTTATAATTACTTTAAGGCATTTCCTTGATTAAAACGCTGTGTCTGCTCGACCCTCCCAGGGCGGAGCTGCTCGCTGTTCTCTTTTTAAATCGATCCCCTTTTATTGCCTTTTCAACCATTTAATTGCAGCCATTCCATTTGTGAATTTCATTCCAGATTCTCCCTCTCCCCCTCCGCCTCCCCCCCTCCCTCTCTCTCTCTCTCTCTCTCTCTCTCCCTCTCTCTCTCTCCCCCTCCCCCCCTCTCTCTCTCTCTCTCTCTCTCTCCCTGTCTCTCTCTCCCCCTCCCTCTCTCTCTCTCTCTCTCCCTGTCTCTTCTCCCCCTCTCCCCCCCCTCTCTCTCTTCTCTCTCTCTCTCTCTCTTCTCTCTCTCTCTCTCTCTCTCTCTCTCTCTCCCTCTGTCTCTCTCTCTCTCTGTCCCTCTCTCTCTCCCTGTCTCTCTCTCTCTCCCTCTCTCTCTCTCTCCTCTCTCTCTCTCCCTCATCGCTCTCTCTGTCTCTCTCTGTCTCTCTCTCTCTCTCTCTCCCTGTCTCTCTCCCCCCTCCCCCCCTCTCCCTCTCTCTCTCTCTCTCTCTCCCTGTCTCCCTGCTCTCTCTCTCTCACTCTCTCTCTCGTACAATGACAACATTACCAATGTTGTTTTGTTTCTATTTTCCATTCACATAATTTGTTAAATCTTTACATTGCTTTGTATGTGAATTCCTCTTATTTGCATATGTATGTGTGTTCGGGTGTATATGTGTGTTTGTGTGCTTATGTATGCGTTTTTGTGCGTATATGTTTGTGTGTATACGTGTATGTGTGTGTGTGTGTGTGTGTGTGTGTGTGTGTGTGTGTGTGTGTGTGTGTGTGTGTGTGTGTGTGTGTGTGTGTGTGTGTGTGTGTGTGTGTGTGTGTGTGTGTGTGTGTGTGTGTGTGTGTGTGTGTGTGTGTGTGTGTGTGTGTGTGTGTGTGTGTGTGTGTGATTTAGAAACCATTGAGGGACCTCCGTTGTCTGTGTGCTGGATGAGGACCTAAAGGAGGCGCTATATGAAGCCCACACGGGACATTAGGCAGCAGGTTAGCAGTGACCAACGGCAGAATGCCCTCAGCCTCCATCACTGGGCCAGAGGGGGCATGCTGCACCACTTCATACAATAACCGCCGTGTGATTGAAAAGTACTGAATCTGAAGGCAGCCCATAGTAACACCAGGGCTTTAAAGATATCTACATGACTTAAACATATACATTAACACCAGGGCTTAAAAGATATCTACATGTACTGAATTAAATATATACATTAACACCAGGGTCGGATCAGCACTGTGACTCCTCCCCTTCCCCTTGGATCAGCACTGTGACTCCTCCCCTTCCCCTTGGATCAGCACTGTGACTCCTCCCCTTCCCCTTGGATCAGCACTGTGACTCCTCCCCTTCCCCTCGGATCAGCACTGTGACTCCTCCCCTTCCCCTCGGATCAGCACTGTGACTCCTCCCCTTCCCCTCGGATCAGCACTGTGACTCCTCCCCTTCCCCTTGGATCAGCACTGTGACTCCTCCCCTTCCCCTCGGATCAGCACTGTGACTCCTCCCCTTCCCCTCGGATCAGCACTGTGACTCCTCCCCTTCCCCTCGGATCAGCACTGTGACTCCTCCCCCTCCCCTTGGATCAGCACCTGTGATCTCCTCCCCTCCCTTGGATCAGCACTGTGACTTCCTCCCTTCCCCTCGGATCAGCACTGTGGCTCCTCCCCTTCCCTTTGGATCAGCACTGTGACTCCTCCCTTTCCCCTCGGTGGATCAGCACTGTGACTCCTCCCCTTCCCCTTGGATCAGCACTGTGGACTCCTCCCCTTCCCCTTGGATTCAGCACTGTGACTCCTCCCCTTCCCTCGGATCAGCACTGTAGACTCCTCCCCTTCCCTTGGATCAGGCCACTGGTGACTCCTCCCCTTCCTCTCGGATCAGCACTGTGATCCCTCCCTTTCCCTCGTGGATCAGCACTTGTGACTCCTCCCCTTCCCTCGGATCAGCACTGTGACTCCTCCCCTTCCCCTTGGATCAGCACTGTGACTCCTCCCCTTCCCCTTGGATCAGCACTGTGACTCCTCCCCTTCCCCTCTGATCAGCACTGTGACTCCTCCCCTTCCCCTCTGATCAGCACTGTGACTCCTCCCCTTCCTCACTGCAGTGAGTCTGTCTGAACACCGTCCATCTGTCTGCTGACGATGGGGACAGACGGACCACAGCTCACTACCGCAGGAGGAGGAGGAAGAGGAGGAAGAGGAGGAAGAGGAGGAGTGGGCGGAAGAGGAGGGGAAAGAGGAAGAGGAGGAAGAGGAAGAGGAGGGGGGGGCGGAAGAGGAGGAGGAGGAAAGAGGAAGAGGAGGAGTGGGCGGAAGAGGAGGGGAAAGAGGAAGAGGAGGAGGACGAGGAGGAGGACGAGGAAGAAGAGGAGAGGGAAGAGGAAGAGGAGGAAGAGGAAGAGGAAGAGGAGGAGGAGGAAGGAGGTGGAGGAGGAGGTGATGGGCTCTTGCTAACAGGGGTGTGTTAAGGCCTCCTGACTAACAAGCCCATCATCTGAGGAGAGCACAATGGAGTCAAGAGGAAGCGGGATCATCCCCTCTTCAACTGAGGGTCGGATTAGCCTAAGCTGATTCCCTCCATAATTTACCCCTCGCCGAGTGGAAAAGCACAATCCGGATTCCCCTCCTAACTCCGCTCTCCTTATCTTGTTTCCTCCAGATCATTCGTGACGTGCACACACCAAAGGTACTAGGGAACAAAACAAAAGAAAATCTAAATAAGGTTTAAAAAATGCACGGCTCAAAAGCCATTTTCCTGGAACACATAAATCCTGATTAGGCCGTGGCACCCCCCCCCCCCGGGGCGCCTCCTCAGAGCCGATGCTCTGGCTCAATCTGAGCGTCTGTGAGCTAATGGATTAGCTCCTGGTGGGGCCTGTGTTTCCTAGCTAATGTATTAGCCTCTCCCAGTAATGTATTAGCTTACATGCTGCGTCAGCAGCACCGTCACACTTATTCAGCGGCGAGGTGTACGGAAGGAGTTATAATGAGAGGAACCAATCGGCATGGCGGTTAAGACGGCGTTCATAATCTCTCCCCGGGCCCCGAGCAAAATATATGCATTCCTCTTCATGCAGCGCCAGCGATTATTTCCCAGCATTTGATCAATCTCTGAATGATTGTTGTTGGAACATTACCGTCGTATTCACTGCTTTTCATCTGGGCTCAGCGTGGAAGAGCTCGGCACCGCGGGCCGTGTCCAACACACACCTGCGGTCCCCCGTGGCTCCTCGTCAGCTGCTGGTTGGGCCAGGGGTCCCACTGACTTCCTCCCAGCCTGTTGGCTTCACTGGCCTTCCCCAGACCATGTGCCGCTCCCTGAGTCGTACTGCTACCATACAACCTGTTGAGGGGACCGTAGTGAGGGAGGGGCCTCAAGGAACACACAGGGACCCGAAGGAACACACAGGGGCCTGAAGGAACACACAGGGGCCCGAAGGAAGACACAGGGGCCCGAAGGAACAGTGGGGGGCCTGAAGGAACACACAGGGGCCTGAAGGAACACACAGGGGCCCGAAGGAACACACAGGGGCCCGAAGGAACAGTGGGGGGCCTGAAGGAACAGTGGGGGCCTGAAGGAACACACAGGGGCCACACAGGGGCCTGAAGGAACACACAGGGGCCCGAACACAGGGGCCCGAAGGAACACACAGGGGCCTGAAGGAACACACAGGGGCCTGAAGGAACACACAGGGACCCGAAGGAACACAGGGGCCCGAAGGAACACACAGGGGCCCGAAGGAACACACAGGGGCCTGTGTGTTCCTTCAGGGGCTCGCTCTGCTCCTGACTCAAGGAATAATGAGTAGGGGAATGACACATCGGGATATCTGTCAGGAGGGGGTATCCCCCCACCGTCGCTGGCGGTCATTGCCCTGACCGTGGACCCCCCGGTCCCCTCTCGACCGTGCCGAGAGGGGACCGGGGGGGTGGGCATTGGAATGGAACCCCGCTGATATCAGCATGTGCTGCTGTTCACCCCCCGACTGCTGGGAGGAGGAGGAGGAAGAGGGAGGAGGAAGAGGGGGAGGAGTTGATGGGGTTAGGGGGGTGGAGTTGATGGGGGTTAGGGGGATGGAGTTGATGGGGGTAGGGGGGGAGGAGTTGATGGGGTAGGGGGGTGGAGTTGATGGGGTAGGGGGGTGGAGTTGATGGGGTAGGGGGGTGGAGTTGATGGGGTAGGGGGGTGGAGTTGATGGGGTAGGGGGTGGAGTTGATGGGGTAGAGGGGTGTTGGTGTTAAGGTGGTGGTGGAGCTTGGGGGAACTGGTGGAGGGTGGTGTCTGGAGCCGGAGCTCCACCAGCTGACGTGGTTGAGTGGTGCGGCCTTTGGAGCTGCGCGGTTCCAGGGGGTCAGTCAGAACCTGGGTTCTTCTGCGCGGCCAACAGACTGCTTACTTACTGTTTTACTTCCTCGCTCCAAGGTCGGGTCGAACCCATTAGAGTCAAAGTCTGGTTGACTCAAGCCAGCTACCAGGCAACACAGCATATGTGTGTGTGTGTGTGTGTGTGTGTGTGTGTGTGTGTGTGTGTGTGTGTGTGTGTGTGTGTGTGTGTGTGTGTGTGTGTGTGTGTGTGTGTGTGTGTGTGTGTGTGTGTGCGTGGAAGAAAAAGCAAAAACAGTTGACATGAATAATGTATAAACGTGCTAATGCAGGCACCTATTAGCCTCTGATGAGATTACTGGAAGGGAGGAGAGAGAGGAGAGGGGAGACGAGAGGGAGGGGGAGGAAGAGGAGAGAGAGGGTAGAGACGAGAGGAAAGAGAGGAGAGAGGAGAGGGGAGAGGGAGGGGGAGGAAGAGGAGAGAGGGGAGACGAGAGGGAGGGGGAGAAAGAGGAGAGGAGGGGAGAGAGGGGAGAGAAGAGAGACGAGAGGGAGGGAGGAGAGGAAGAGGAGAGAGAGGAGAGAGAGGAGATACGAGAGGGAGGGAGGGGAGGTAGAGGAGAGAGAGGCGAGAGACGAGATACGAGAGGGAGGGAGGGGATGAGGAGAGAGAGGGGAGAGACGAGAGACGAGAGGGAGGGAGGGAGGGGAAGAGGAGAGAGAGTAGAGAGGAGAGAGAGGGAGCGGAAGAGGAGAGAGAGGAGAGGGGAGAGACGAGAGGGAGGGAGGGGGAGGAAGAGGAGAGAGAGGAGAGAGGGAGGGAGGGGGAGGGAGGGGGAGGGTAGAGAGATGACAGTCTGAGGTATCGTTTATCCCCTGATGTATTCAGCCATCTCATGGGGTATGAAACAAGCGCTTGTAAAGTATTCTGAAAGGCCGGTCGGAGGCTGGGGGTACACAGCGAGTCGGGGTTCAGGGAGGGGGAGATAAGTCAATAAATCAATAAATCAATGGAGGACATGTAGAGGACCTCTTTGTGCCCGAGCTGCCTCTGAAGATATTTATTAAAGTTGTCCAGCATCAATAAGTCCAGCGCTGAATGGAGTGTTGGTACAATGGAGCCAGCATCGTAATAAAAGACGACGTGAAGGAAACCACAGAGGGAGGAGCAGGTAGTGTAGTGTGTTACAGGGTGGGGGTGTGTGTGTGTTACAGGGTGGAGGTGTGTGTTACAGGGTGGAGGTGTGTGTGTTACAGTGTGGAGGTGTGTGTGTGTTACAGTGTGGAGGTGTGTTTGTTACAGTGTGGAGGTGTGTGTGTGTTACAGGGTGGAGGTGTGTGTGTTACATCGTGGAGGTGTGTGTGTGTTACAGTGTGGAGGTGTGTGTGTGTTTACAGGGTGGAGGGTGTGTGTGTTACACGTGTGGAGGTGTGTGTGTGTTACAGTGTGGAGGTGTGTGTGTGTGTTACAGTGTGGAGGTGTGTGTGTGGTGTGTTACAGTGTGGAGATGTGTGTGTGTTACAGGGTGGAGGTATGTGTGTGTGTTACAATGTGGAGGTGTGTGTGTGTTACAGTGTGGAGGTGTGTGTGTGTTACAGTGTGGAGGTGTGTGTGTTACAGTGGTGGAGGTGTGTGTGTGTTACAGTGTGGAGGTGTGTGTGTTACAGTGTGGAGGTGTGTGTGTTACAGTGTGGAGGTGTGTGTGTGTTACAGTGTGGAGGTGTGTGTTACAGGGTGGAGGTGTGTGTGTGTTACAGTGTGGAGGTGTGTGTGTGTTACAGTGTGGAGGTGTGTGTGTGTTACAGTGTGGAGGTGTGTGTGTTACAGTGTGGAGGTGTGTGTGTGTTTACAGTGTGGAGTGTGGTGTTTTACAGTGTGGAGGTGGTGTGTGTGTGGTTACAGTGTGGAGGGTGCGTGTGTGTTTACAGTGTGGAGTGTGGTGTGTTTACAGTGTGGAGTGGTGTGTACAGTGTGGAGTGTGTGTGTCTTACAGTGTGGAGGTGTGTGTGTGTTACAGTGTGAGGTGTGTGTGTGTTGACAGTTGGGAGGTGTGTGTGTGTGTGTACAGTGTGGAGGTGTGTGTTACAGTGGAGAGGTGTGTGTGTGTTAACAGTGTGGATGCTGTGTGGTGTGTTTACAGTGTGGAGGTGTGTGTGTGTTACCGCTGTGGAGTGTGTGTGTGTTACAGTGTGGAGGTTGTGTGGTGTACAGTGTGGAGGTGTGGTGTGTTACAGTGTGGAGGTGTGTTACAGTGTGGAGGTGTGTGTGTGTAACAGGGTGGAGGTGTGTGTGTTACAGTGTGGGAGGGTGTGTGCTGTTACAGGTGGAGGTGTGTGTGTGTGTGTTACAGTGTGTAGGTTTGTGTTTGTGTTACAGTGCTGGAGGCTGTGTTGTGTTAGCAGTGTGGGGGTGTGGGTGTGTTACAGTGTGTGGAGGTGTTGTGTGTTACAGTGTGGAGGTGTGGTGTGTTCAGTGTGGAGGTGTGTTGTTACAGGTGTGGGAGAGTATGTGTGTGTGTTACAATGTGAGGTGGTGTGTGTGTTACAAGTGTGGAGGTGTGTGTTGTGTTACGGTGTGGAGGTGTGTGTTACAGGGTGAGAGGTGTGTGTGTGTTACAGTGTTGGATGTGTGTGGTGTGTTACAGTGTGGAGGTGTGTGTGTGTTTACAGTGTGGAGTGGTGTGTGTTACAGGGTGGGAGGTGTGTTGTTACAGGGTGGCAGGCTGTGTGTGTTACAGTGTGGAGGTGTGTGTGTTGTTACAGTGTGGGAGGTGTGTGGTGTTAACAGTGTGGAGGTGTGTGTGTTTACAGTGTGGAGGTGTGTGTGTGTGTTACAGGGTGGATGTGTGTGCTTACAGTTGTGGAGGTGTGTGGTTATGTTAACAGTGTGGAGGTGTGTGTGTGTGTACAGTGTGGGGTGTGTGTTGTGTGTTACAGTGTGGGAGGTGTGTGTGTTAACAGTGTGGAGGTGTGTGTGTGTTAAGTGTGCGTGTGTGTGTGTACCGTGTGCGAGGTGTGTGTGTTACAGTGTGGAGGTGTGTGTGTGTGTGTGTTACAGTGTGGAGGTGTGTGTGTGTTACAGTGTGGAGGTGTGTGTGTTACAGTGTGGAGGTGTGTGTTACAGTGTGGAGGTGTGTGTGTGTTACAGTGTGGAGGTGTGTGTGTGTTTACAGTGTGGGAGGTGTGTGTGTGTTACAGTGTGGAGGTGTGTGTGTGTTACAGTGTGGAGGTGTGTGTGTGTTACAGTGTGGAGGTGTGTGTGTGTTACAGTGTGGAGGTGTGTGTTACAGGTGGGGTGTGTGTACAGTGTGGAGGTGTGTGTGTTACAGTGTGGAGGTGTGTGTGTGTTACAGTGTGGAGGTGTGTGTGTGTTACAGTGTGGAGGTGTGTGTGTGTTACAGTGTGGAGGTGTGTGTGTGTGTTACAGTGTGGAGGTGTGTGTGTGTTAAAGTGTTGGTGTGTGTGTTAAAGTGTTGGTGTGTGTGTGTGTGTTACAGTGTTGGTGTGTGTGTGTAAAAGTGTTGGTGTGTGTGTTGTTAAAGTGTTGGTGTGTGTGTGTGTTAAAGTGTTGGTGTGTGTGTGTTAAAGTGTTGGTGGTGTGTGTGTTAAAGTGTTGGTGTGTGTGTGTTAAAGTGTTGGTGTGTGTGTGTGTGTTAAAGTGTTGTGGTGTGTGTGTTACAGTGTTGGTGTGTGTGTGTTACAGTGTTGGTGTGTGTGTTAAAGTGTTGGTGTGTGTGTGTTGTTCAAGTGTTAGTGTGTGTGTTAAAGTGTTGGTGTGTGTGTGTTAAAGTGTTGTGGTGTGTGTGTTAAAGTGTTGGTGTGTGTGTGTTAAAGTGTTGTGTGTGTGTGTGTGTGTTTGAAGTGTTGGTGTGTTAAAGTGTTGGTGTGTGTGTGTTAAAGTGTTGGTGTGTGTGTGTTAAAGTGTTAGTGTGTGTGTGTGTGTGTTGAAGTGTTGAGGTGTGTGTGTGTTAAAGTGTTGTGGTGTGTGTGTGTTACAGTGTTGGTGTGTGTGTGTTAAAGTGTTGGTGTGTGTGTGTTAAAGTGTTGGTGTGTGTGTGTTAAAGTGTTGTGGTGTGTGTGTTGTAAAGTGTTGGTGTGTGTGTGTGTGTTAAAGTGTTGAGGTGTGTGTGTGTGTTAAAGTGTTGGTGGTGTGTGTGTGTTAAAGTGTTGTGTGTGTGTGTGTTAAAGTGTTGAGTGGTTGCTTACAGTTGTATTCATGTTTGAATGAAATCAAACGTGAAGAAAAGGCTCAGCTTGAATGGGAAGGGAGGGAATCAGCAGATACCGCAAAGAATCTGAACAAATGAAACCCTCTGAACCAAACAAAAGGAACAAATTCCCAACATTTTCTCCCTTCTGTCTCTCCCCCTCTCCTCTCTCCCTCTCTCTCCCCCTTGGATGCTGTAAGAACAGCGGTAGGTGTGTTCCAACTACAATGCCGCTTTGATTCCCTGTTTTTCCCCACCGTTTATTTCTTTGTGAGTGTGTAGAGCGCAGCCAGCGTGAGGCAGGACTGGCACGCTTCGGATTTTTTCCGCTTTTTTGCTGGCGAGCACCACTGGCAGCTAGTGCCTTGCCAATTTTGATGGCAATTGGATGGCTCCTATTTTGGATGTCTCTCACAGAGCCGTAGAACCACAGAGAGGCTGGTTCCTTCACGGTTGGCTCTCCTCTAGAACCAGAGAAAGGCTGGTTCCTTCATGGAGGTCTCTCCTCTAGAACCAGAGAGAGGCTGGTTCCTTCATGGAGGTCTCTAGAACCAGAGAGAGGCTGGTTCCTTCATGGAGGTCTCTCCTCTAGAACCAGAGAGAGGCTGGTTCCTTCATGGAGGTCTCTCCTCTAGAACCAGAGAGGGCTGGTTCCTTCATGGAGGTCTCTCCTCTAGAACCAGAGAGAGGCTGGTTCCTTCATGGAGGTCTCTAGAACCAGAGAGAGGCTGGTTCCTTCATGGAGGTCTCTCCTCTAGAACCAGAGAGAGGCTGGTTCCTTCATGGAGGTCTCCAGAACCAGAGAGAGGCTGGCTCCTTCATGGAGGTCTCTACTCTAGAACCAGAGAGAGGCTGGTTCCTTCATGGAGGTCTCTAGAACCAGAGAGAGGCTGGTTCCTTCATGGAGGTCTCTCCTCTAGAACCAGAGAGAGGCTGGTTCCTTCATGGAGGTCTCTAGAACCAGAGAGAGGCTGGTTCCTTCATGGAGGTCTCTAGAACCAGAGAGAGGCTGGTTCCTTCATGGAGGTCTCTAGGACCAGAGAGAGGCTGGTTCCTTCATGGAGGTCTCTCCTCTAGAACCAGAGAGAGGCTGGTTCCTTCATGGAGGTCTCTAGAACCAGAGAGAGGGCGCTGGTTCCCTTTCATGGAGGTCCTCTCCTCTAGAACAGGAGAGAGGCTGGTTCCTTCATGGAGGTCTCTCCTCTAGTACAGGAGAGAGGCTGGTTCCTTCATGGCGGAGGTCTATCCTCTTAGAATTCCAGAGAGGGGTTTCCTTTTTCATTGATGGAGGTCTCTTCCTCTAGAACCAGAGAGAGGCTGGTTCCTTCATGGAGGTCTCTAGAACCAGAGAGAGGCTGGTTCCTTCATGGGAGGTCTCTCCTCTAAGAACCAGAGAGAGGCTGGTTCCTTCATTGGAGGTCTCTCTAGAACCAGAGAGAGGGCTGGTTCCTTCATGGAGGTCTCTAGAACCAGAGAGAGGCTGGTTTCCTTCATCGAGGTCTCTCCTCTAGAACAGGAGGAGAGAGGCTGGTTCCTTCATGGAGGTCTCTTAGAACCAAGAGAGAGGCTGGTTTCCTTCAGATGGAGGTCTCTAGAACCAGAGAGGCTGGTTCCTTCATGGAGGTCTCTCCTCTAGAACCAGAGAGGGCTGGTTCCTTCATGGAGGTCTCTTCCTCTAGAACCAGAGAGAGGCTGGTTCCTTCATGGAGGTCTCTCCTCTAGAACCAGAGAGAGGCTGGTTCCTTCATGGAGGTCTCTCCTCTAGAACCAGAGAGAGGCTGGTTCCTTCATGGAGGTCTCTCCTCTAGAACCAGAGAGAGGCTGGTTCCTTCATGGAGGTCTCTCCTCTAGAACCAGAGAGAGGCTGGTTCCTTCACGATGGTCTCTCCTCTAGAACCAGAGAGAGGCTGGTTCCTTCATGGAAGTCTCTCCTCTAGAACCAGAGAGAGGCTGGTTCCTTCATGGAGGTCTCCAGAACCAGAGAGAGGCTGGTTCCTTCATGGAGGTCTCTCCTCTAGAACCAGAGAGAGGCTGGTTCCTTCATGGAGGTCTCTAGAACCAGAGAGAGGCTGGTTCCTTCATGGAGGTCTCTCCTCTAGAACCAGAGAGAGGCTGGTTCCTTCATGGAGGTCTCTAGAACCAGAGAGAGGCTGGTTCCTTCATGGAGGTCTCTAGAACCAGAGAGAGGCTGGTTCCTTCATGGAGGTCTCTCCTCTAGAACCAGAGAGGGGTTCCTTCATGGAGGTCTCTCCTCTAGAACCAGAGAGAGGCTGGTTCCTTCATGGAGGTCTATCCTCTAGAACCAGAGAGAGGCTGGTTCCTTCACGATGGTCTCTCCTCTAGAACCAGAGAGAGGCTGGTTCCTTCATGGAGGTCTCTCCTCTAGAACCAGAGAGAGGCTGGTTCCTTCATGGAGGTCTCTAGAACCAGAGAGGCTGGTTCCTTCATGGAGGTCTATCCTCTAGAACCAGAAAGGCTGGTTCCTTCACGATGGTCTCTCCTCTAGAACCAGAGAGAGGCTGGTTCCTTCATGGAGGTCTCTCCTCTAGAACCAGAGTGAGGCTGGTTCCTTCATGGAGGTCTCTCCTCTAGAACCAGAGAGGGGTTCCTTCATTGAGCTGGAGAACATCCAGGAGGGTGCGGGTTCCTTCATGGAGCCTCTGCAGATAGACATAACTGAGGGGCCGGCTGATGGGTTCTTCACTTCGGCCCACACTCTAAGATATACCATACTTTATGATAACACCTGAATTATTCAGCCCAGCAGGGTGCTACTGTAACTCACACCGTCACCGGGACGCCTCCTCTACGCTGCTCTACCGGGCTGGAAAGGAAAGTGAAACTAACAGAAGGTGGATGAGGGGGGGTAGGACTCCCCCGCGATGGGGAAGTCCTGGAGTCCCTCTCTCTGTCTCTCTCTTCCTCTCTGTCTCTCTCTTCCTCTCTCTCTGTCTCTCTCTCTGTCTCTCTCTCTCTCTGTCTCTCTCTCTCTCTCTGTCTCTCTCTCTCATCGCGAGGTCTCTCCCTCTAGAACCAGAGAGAGGCTGGTTCCTTCATGGAGGTCTCTCCTCTAGAACCAGAGAGGCTGGTTCCTTCATGGAGGTCTCTCCTCTAGAACCAGAGAGAAGCTGGTTCCTTCATGGAGGTCTCTAGAACCAGAGAGAGGCTGGTTCCTTCATGGAGGTCTCTAGAACCAGAGAGAGGCTGGTTCCTTCATGGAGGTCTCTCCTCTAGAACCAGAGAGGCTGGTTCCTTCATGGAGGTCTCTCCTCTAGAACCAGAGAGAGGCTGGTTCCTTCATGGAGGTCTCTCCTCTAGAACCAGAGAGAGGCTGGTTCCTTCATGGAGGTCTCTCCTCTAGAACCAGAGAGAGGCTGGTTCCTTCATGGAGGTCTCTCCTCTAGAACCAGAGAGAGGCTGGTTCCTTCATGGAGGTCTCTAGAACCAGAGAGGCTGGTTCCTTCATGGAGGTCTATCCTCTAGAACCCAGAAAGGCTGGTTCCTTCACGATGTCTCTCCTCTAGAACAGAGAGAGAGTGGGTTTGGTTCCTTCATGGAGGTCTCTCCTCTAGGAACCAGAGAGAGGCTGGTTTCTTCATGGAGGTCTCTAGAACCAGTGAGAGGCTGGTTCCTTCATGGAGGTCTCTCCTCTAGAACCAGAGAGAGGCTGGTTCCTTCATGGAGGTCTCTCCTCTAGAACCAGATAGGGGTTCCTTCATTGAGCTGGAGAACATCCAGGAGGGTGCGGGTTCCTTCATGGAGCCTCTGCAGATAGACATAACTGAGGGGCCGGCTGATGGGTTCTTCACTTCGGCCCACACTCTAAGATATACCATACTTTATGATAACACCTGAATTATTCAGCCCAGCAGGGTGCTACTGTAACTCACACCGTCAACGGGACGCCTCCTCTACGCTGCTCTACCGGGCTGGAAAGGAAAGTGAAACTAACAGAAGGTGGATGAGGGGGGGTAGGACTCCCCCGCGATGGGGAAGTCCTGGAGTCCCTCTCTCTGTCTCTCTCTTCCTCTCTGTCTCTCTCTCCCTCTCTCCTCTCTCTCTCTCTCTCTCTCTCTCTCTCTCTGTCTCTCTCCTCTCTCTCTCTCTCTCTCCTCTCTCCTTCTCTCTCTCTCTGCCTCTCTCTTCTCTCTCTCTCTCTCTCTCTCCTCGTCTATCACCCTCTCTCTTCTCTCGTCTCCCCTCACCTCCCCCCGGGCCTCTCTCTCTCCTCTCTCTCTCTCTCTGCCTCTCTCTCCTCTCTCTCTCCTCTCTCTCTCTCTCTCCTCTCTTCTCTTCTCTCTC
>OLKM01002357.1:43565-59354 GCA_900291075.1 Melanogrammus aeglefinus | reverse complement strand
TCTCTCTCTCTCTCTCTCTCTCTCTCTCTCTCTCTCTCCCTCTCCCTCCCTCTCTCTCTCTCTCTCCCTCTGCCTCTCACTCTCTCTTTCTTACAGGCGGTGGGACGAGGTGGTGGAGATGAGGTTGAGGGTGGAGTTGTGTGACCTGATCTACGCCCGTGAACACCAAGCGACCCAAACCTAAGAACACACGCTTTACACTTTATTTGATTTAAGTTGCTTTTGGATTCTTTTTTGGATATTTTGTATCTTGACTACACCCTGGCCTGAGAGGAACTGGATGTGTGTTAGTGTATGCGTGCGGTTGTGTAGCAATGCGCTCTGTTTGATTGCAGAGAGCAGAACAGCGTGAGTCCTCAGTGTACAGTTCCAGTTGTGGATCACGTGAGTTCGCTGTAATTGCACTCTTTTCATTTGGCGGTGTAACAATTTCCACAGGAATCTGTTGGAGTGGCTCTCCAGAAATTCATTCATTTCTTTCTTCTCCTTCTTCCTTTTTTCTCGCTGTCGTTCCCTCGCGCTCACTCTTCCTTCAACTCTTCCTCCCTCCTTCCTGTCCTTCCTCTCTCCATCTCTCCCTCTTCCTTCAACTCTTCCTCCCTCCTTCCTGTCCTTCCTCTCTCCATCTCTCCCTCTCTCCATCTCTCCCTCCCTTCCTCTCTCTCTCTCTCTCTCCCCCTCCCTCCCTCTCTCTCTCTCTCTCCCTCCCTCCCTCTCCCTCTGCGCAGCTTGTAGTTATCTCCGCGGCGCGTCCGTCAAAAGGTTGAGTAAAGAGGAATGTCAAGACAGATTCCCAGCATGCTGTGTGGCCGGCCTCCTCTCTGTCCCAGGGTAGCGTCAACAGCTCCTCAATGTCCTGCCACTCTTTAAAGGACTCAAGGTGAGACCAGCCCTGGCTGCACTGCCTCGGCAGCACACATAGAGCCGGTTGAAACATGACGCCGTTATGTCTTTCATTCATCACCTATGGCTTCCAAAAAAAAGGTGTTGACCAAAGAAATTGGTTTAAACGTAAATATTTGAAGCGTCCATCTTTCTCTGTCTCTGTCCGGCGGGCTACAGGTAGCGCTGCTGTCCGGACTCCGCCCCATCCAGGACCCAGGTCTACCCGGGTTCCCCTGTCCCCCCCCCCGCCCCATCGGAACGCCCTGGGTCCCGGTCTCTGTTCTGCAGACACTGTCGTCACGGTGACGTGCTTCCCAGGGAACGCCATCAGAGGCGCTGTGAGGTGCGGCCTGCTGGAGGAGAAGCCCCCGCTATGGGCCGCTAATCTACCCCCCAGTCTGCGGCTGCTGAGGAAGAGGAGGAGGAGGAGGAGGAGGAGGAGACCACAGCCACTGAACCACAGCGCTCTTTCCTCCCCACCGCGTGGCTGCAGAGAGTAGGGGTGTCAACAGTAATCCATTCGGCGATGCATCGCAATGCGGGGCATGCACGATTCAGCATCGATGCGCCAACGTCCCATAATCGATTATGTGGCTGTTTATTTTCGGGCCTGGGGTGGACAATAGAGTTGTGAAGTACATGCTAAGCGACGGCGCTAGCTAGCAACCACAACAACACTAGCCGGATTTCCACCGAAGGACGTTAGCGCCGCGGAACGGCTGCGCCGCGGTCACCGCGGCTGATCGCGGCTGATCGCTGCTGATCGCGGCTGATCGCGGCTGATCGCAGCCACTCTAATCAATGAAACCATTTCCACCGGCTCAGCAGCGTCCCAGCAGCGGCGCTTTCATTCCGTAGCACTTCTATTTTTGACGCCAGCCGTTGCTGAACCGCGTCAATTTCAACAGAGCAGATCGAGCCGGGCAGGAAGTGACAAAGTAAAAGCCATAGAGCATCCGGTCAATTTTCAAAATAAAACCCAATGTGTAGCCTATCACAACATCACATCAACATAACGTCATGACCGGTGGCACCTGGTCAGCCGTCAATCAATCAGAGGGTCTCAGAGGGCCGGCGACATGGACGACGAGAGACGAAGTGGAGCAATATAAAATAATTTATGAATTATATCATCCTTTTTATAAGGACAATGTCAGAAAGGACAAAGCCTGGCATTTAATTGCAGTAGGTTTGGGAGTGGAAGGTGAAACAAGTGCCTTATTGTGTGCAGCAGAATTTTGATGCATCGCAATGCATCGTAGAATCGAATCGAATCGTAACCTGGTGAATCGAATCGAATCGTGAGGGCAGTGCCAATGCATACCCCTAGCAGAGAGACAGTCTGTCAGGGAGAGAGAGGGAGGGAGGGGGGAGGTTTAGAGAGGGGGAGACGGAGGGGGAGACGGAGGGGGAGAGGGGGGGAGACGGAGGGGGAGGTGGAGGTTTAGAGAGGGAGAGACGGAGGGGGAGAGGGGGTGAGAGGGAGGGGGACTAGTTCCCCTCTAGTTCCCCTCTGGTTCCCCTCTGGTTCTCCTCTGGTTCTCTTCTGGTTCCCCTCTGGTTCTCCTCTGGTTCCCCTCTGGTTCTCCTCTGGTTCCCCTCTGGTTCCCCTCTGGTTCTCCTCTGGTTCTCCTCTGGTTCTCCTCTGGTTCCCCTCTGGTTCTCCTCTGGTTCTCCTCTGGTTCTCCTCTGGTTCCCCTCTGGTTCTCCTCTGGTTCTCCTCTGGTTCTCCTCTGGTTCTCCTCTGGTTCCCCTCTGGTTCTATCCTAGACTGGGCAGAAATCCTCCAACTATGAAAATGAAATGATGAAAATGGAGCAACGCTAATAATAAATGCTATCCCCTTCTCAGAAAAATATTAAACCAAACAAAGAGTAATAGCATTAATGCCACGGCACATCAATCAGAAACTCCTGAGTGCCTTTCCCCGGTGAAAACCTTAAGCCAGCGGGAGTGCGTTAGGGATCTGCATCACACGGACCCATTAACAGGACTGATGGCTCACACTGAGAGGGCATTGTTGACGCTTTCAAAGGTTTCTGCTTCCAGCCTTAAGATGTTGTCCAGGAAAAGCCAGAGATGGATGAGACCACGCAGATTTTATGTTTAACTAGATCTAACTCTGACCTGAAGGTCGGGGTTCAGTCTAACTCTGACCCGAGGGTCGGGGTTCAGTCTAACTCTGACCCGAGGGTCGGGGTTCAGTCTAACTCTGACCCGAGGGTCGGGGTTCAGTCTAACTCTGACCCGAGGGTCGGGGTTCAGTCTAACTCTGACCCGAGGGTCGGGGTTCTGTCTAACTCTGACCCGAGGGTCGGGGTTCAGTCTAACTCTGACCCGAGGGTCGGGGTTCAGTCTAACTCTGACCCGAAGGTCGGGGTTCAGTCTAACTCTGACCCGAGGGTCGGGGTTCAGTCTAACTCTGACCCGAGGGTCGGGGTTCAGTCTAACTCTGACCCGAGGGTCGGGGTTCAGTCTAACTCTGACCCGAGGGTCGGGGTTCAGTCCAACTCTGACCCGAGGGGTTGGTTTGTTGGGGTTGGCTTGTGACATGCTGCTGACTGTTGTATGGGGTCATTCGGGAGGCTGTTAGGAGGTTGGTCCTGAACATGTGCTGCTCTCTGACGGGTCAGACCTACAGACGGGAGGCACCAGGTGCATTGGGCTGATGTTATCCCCTGGAGATTTATATGTGTGTGTGTGTATTTGTGTGTGTGGACATATGTGTGTGTGTCTAGGCTGGACCTAAATGGCTGGTAGAGAGGTTAAATGTTTACTGGAGGGACATGGGCAGGCTAACTGAGTATGTATGTGTGTGTGTGGAAGTGTGTGAATGTGTATGTGTGGTAAGTGTAAGTGTATGTATGTGTGTGTGTGTGTGCGTGGAAGTGCGGGTGTATGTGTGCGTTTGCGTGTAATTGTGTGTGTGTATATGTGTGTGTATGTGTGTGTGTGTGTGTGTGTGTGTGTGTGTGTGTGTGTGTGTGTGTGTGTGTGTGTGTGTGTGTGTGTGTGTGTGTGTGTGTGTGTGTGTGTGTGTGTGTGTGTGTGTTGTGTGTGTGTGTATATGTGTGTGTGTGTGTGTGTGTGTGTGTGTGTGTAAGTGCATGTGTGTGTGAGTGTGTGTGTGTGTGTGTGTTGACAGATGTGTTTCTGCTGACAGCAGTGATCAGCAGAGAGCCGCTGGCCGGCCACCAAGCTATTACTTAATTCATTGACATTTGGGGTAATTGCCTCATGGGTGGGGTTGAGGGTGATGGGTGGGGTTGAGGGTGGTGGGTGGCGTTGAGGGTGGTGGGTGGGGTTTAGGGTGGTGGTTTGCACGGTGGGCGGTCGGTGTGTGTGTGTGTGTGTGTGTGTGTGTGTGTGTGTGTGTGTGTGTGTGTGTGTGTGTGTGTGTGTGCGTTCTAATGGGATTAGATTCGATAAATAGCATCTTGGATGAGGGGGGAGGGGGTGCCCTGGGTGGGGTGAAGGTGGTGTTCTTGGGTGGGGGTGATGATGTAACATTGGGGTGTTTCAGGAGTAATGGAGGAGCGGCTCTCCGTCTGGTGGAAACAACAGCGACTCAACGGTTACCTTTGTGGTCTGTCGGGCCCCTGATACCGCACCGAGTCACATGAAGGGATAATCCAGGCATCAATGAATCAATGAATCTAATAATAATGTCATCACTTGTTGGAGTGTGAGTGTGTGTGTGTGTGTGTGTTTTTGTGTGTGCATGTGTGTTGCATGTGCAAGTGTCTCCTAAATAACTAACTATTGGTCTGGCAGACATCATCCCCTCAGAGTGAAGACATGTACTAGCTCCATATGCTAACAGGTGTTAGCGTCCCAAGGGGGTTGAGGGGGACCCTGCACCCCCCTCCTCCTGGTTCCTAGGGGCCTCCAACGAGGGAGCATTTGGGATTTCATGCATTGTTTTCTTTAGTTTCTTATGTGCGAGTGATCAGGTTCCTTCTGGCCGTTATTCCTCAGGTCAGCTCAGAGGAGAGATGGAGAGGAACGGTGAGAAACCATCCAGACTCAGGGCAATGAAAAGAAAAATGAAGACAGGAAGGAGCAAGCGCCATAGCTTTGATGCCTTTGTAACAGACTTGAAACTAAAAGCCAGAGCGTGTAACTTTGGAGTGCTTCAAGATTCAATGATAAGAGATCAAATTGTTTTCGCCGCAGTGGCTACAGTGTCAGGAAGGACACAAAGATATACCACATCACAAAATATGCAACAGAACAACACAGAAAAGTATATGTGCAAACGATGTGGCTCCCAACAGGCACCTAAACAATGCCCAGCATATGGAAAAGTCTGTAACCAATGTAAAGGGAAAGACCACTATGCCAAGCAATGCTTTGCCAAAGGGAAAAAGAGCGGAGGTGAACGTGTGCATACAGTAGAAGAAACGGCTCTTGAGGATTCATTCTTTGTAGGCATGGTCAACCAGGGTGATTTCAGGCATAAAGAGACTGAACAACTAATGCCAAACGTGAACAGTGTTGAGCAGGACAAGTGGATTGTGCCATTACAAATAAATGGAGCTGTCATTCCTCTCAAGCTGGACACAGGGGCCAAAGCCAACTTAATGAGTGAACGTGACATCAGGGTCATGAAGGTAAAACCACACATTCATCCCAATTCAGTGCAGCTAAAAGTTTATAATGGACAGCAAATCAACACAAAAGGCATAGTAAAAATTAAAGAAAAGGAACATCAGCTCAAGTTTGTTGTTGTTTCAGATGGACATGACTCACTACTAGATGACAAAGCATGTCAAAATATAGGCCTAGTTAAAAGAGTGTACTGTATAAACAACATAAGTGCACAACATAATGCAGAGTCAATTGTGGATCAGTATTCAGACATCTTCCACGGGTTTGGGGTCTATACAACTGAAGGATGATGCACAACCAGTCGTTCATGCTCCGAGGCGCACCTCTGCGTGAAAAGCTAAAAGAAGAACTTGACTGTATGACATCACTTGGAGTCATAAAGAAAGTGGAGGAGCCCACAGAATTGAATTCAGAATTGAATTTCTGACACACATTCGGTGTGTGTCAGAAAACCGAATGGAGATTTACACGTTTGCATGGATCCAAATGATCTGAACAACAACATTAAGAGAGAACATTATCAAATCCCAACCAGAGATGAGATTACAAATGAGATGGCTGGTGCAAAGTATTTTAGCAAGCTGGACGCCTCTCAAGGGTTTTGGCAGTTGAAACTACATGAGGATAGTACAAAGTACGGCACATTCAATACACCGTATGGCCGTTACAGTTTCCAAAGGTTGCCTTTCGGAATATGCTCTGCTCCAGAAGTGTACCACCGGGCCATGGAGCACATGGTAGAAGGCGTGGAAGACGTACGTGTGTACGTGGACGACATTGTTCTCTGGGGAGCTACACTTGACCAGCACAATGAAAGGCTCAGAGTACTTCAAAGAATCCAGGAGTATGGACTGAAGCTGAACAGAGCAAAGTGTGAGTTTTGCGTGAAGGAAATCACCTTTTTTGGGGGCAAGTTGTCAGAAGCTGGTGTGGAGCGAGACAAGAGCAAGGAAAAAGCAATAGTGGAAATGCCAAGCCTGAAGATAAAAAAGGTGTGTTAAGAGCGTTAGGGATGATCAATTTCATTGGAAAATTCATTCCTAATTTATCATCTAAGACAGTGCATCTTAGAGAGCTGTTGCGTGACAAGTGTGAGTTTAAGTGGACTGCTGATCATGAAGAGGAGTGGGCACGTCTGAAAACCACTCTGACAACAGAGCCTGTGTTGACATTCTTTGATCCCTCCAAAAAGATCAAAATATCCACTGACTCTTCCAAGGATGGCATCGGAGCTGTATTACTACAGGCTACAGGAGAAGATTGGAAGCCAGTCCCTTATGCATCAAGAACGAAGACCGTCACGGAATGCCGCTATGCACACATAGAAAAAGAGTGCCTAGGACTGGTGTATGGATTCCAGAAGTTTCACGGATACATTTACGGCCTTCCAAGGTTTGTGGCTGAGACAGACCACAAGCCGTTGATATCCATCATAAAGAAAAACCTCAGCGAGATGTCACCACACATTCAAAGACTGACGATGAAGTTACAACGCTATGATTTTGACTTGATGTACACACCTGGCAAACACATAGTGTTAGCTGATGCTCTGTAGAGCAACAATACAGAGTGAAAGAACAGGGTGAGTGTCTCTCACAGAAATGGACGTCACTCTCCATGTCAACCCTAATCACTCAGTCATGCCTGTGTCTGATAGGAAATCCAAGCAGATCACTGCAGAAACACAGAAAGATGCAGGTTTACAGAGAGTCATCAAGCTCCTGAATGAAGGTTGGCCAAGAGGTGAGTGTCAACAGTACTACAACATCAGAGGCGACCTGAGTGTTGTCAATGGGCTGCTTCTTAGGAAGAACAGAATCATCATCCTTCATCAGTCATTGAGACCAGAGATGCTGAAGAGACACACGAGGGGCACCCTGGTGTATGGCGAAAAAATGCAAGGAGGAGAGCCGCACAGCCCATCTATTGGCCAGGGATCAATGCAGACATAGACCAGATGGTCTCAAGCTGTAACACCTGTCTAAAACATCAATCGAAAACAGCCAAAGAGAGCCATTGAAAATCACAGACTTGCCTGATGAACCGCCATGGCAAAAAGTAGGGACAGACCTATATCCACTTAGATGGAAAAGAATAACCTTCTGGTAATAGATTATCTGTCAAACTACCCAGAGATAGCGCTACCTTCCAGCATGTCTGCGACCTGTGTTAATCAGAGCACATGAAGTCCATCTTTGTCGGAGACATGGAATTCCCCCAGATGTCTACAGTGGCAATGGTCCATCATACAGTTGCAAAGAATTCCAGTGTTTTGCAGAAGAATATGACTTTAAACATTTGACTTCAAGCCCTCTGTATGCCCAATGAAATGGTAAGGCAGAGAAAGGAGTTTCACAATAGACTCAACAGTTGCTCTCAAGGAAAGCACAAGACAGTAATTCCAGATCCATATTTAGCTTTTATTGAGTTATTCGAGCATCACCACTGGAACATGGCATGTCCCCTGCTGAACTTCTTGTGGGACGTACGCTACGCATCACGATTCCATACACTGCAGAACGAAAGCAGAACAGAGGGAAACTGCAACAAAGCCTTCTACAAAGGAGACAAAAAACAAACTACGACAAGTGCACAAGAAGCCTAGGGCCACTGGCAAGACATGATGCAGTGAGAATCCAAGATTCCAACACCTGGACAAAGAGAGCGACTGTTCTGGAGGAAGTAAGTCCAAGGTCCTACAACGTCAGAACAGAGGATGGCCAAATCCTGAGAAGGAATCAAAGGAGTTTACTGAAAACACAAGAGAAGTAGTCCGCCAAAGACGTTGACGTCGCTTAGCAACCGAAGACGCTGGGGTTGAAAAGTTACCGGACTACTTGAGGAGTGATACCAAAGACGTCATTATAGGCAAAAAGTCCTTTGTTTTCCTTGACAGCGGTCAATTATACTTAGCAACGTCGAATTATCAAATGTAATTCACCGCTGGATGTTGTGAAGAGCCCATGCAATGGAACGAAGCGTTTCACGGCATGAGAAGACCCGTGTAATAATCCATAATAAATCCATAAATAAACCATATGATAAACCGGATCAACACATCTTTCACGTTTATCTGTTTGCTTTTATAGGAAAACTGTGGAGCGGGGAGGACTCCTGGTGCCCCTGTGTCGCCATCTGAGGTCCGGTATCCGGGTCACCCCCCCGCCCCGCCTAGCCTTGTTAAAGACCTCTCTGTCCCTTGTCAAAGACCTCTCTGTCCCTTGTCAAAGACCTCTCTGTCCCTTGTCAAAGACCTCTCTGTCCCTTGTCAAAGACCTCTCTGTCCCTTGTCAAAGACCTCTCTGTCCCTTGTCAAAGACCTCTCTGTCCCTTGTTAAAGACCTCTCTGTCCCTTGTTAAAGACCTCTCTGTCCCTTGTTAAAGACCTCTCTGTCCCTTGTTAAAGACCTCTCTGTCCCTTGTTAAAGACCTCTCTGTCCCTTGTCAAAGACCTCTCTGTCCCTTGTCAAAGACCTCTCTGTCCCTTGTCAAAGACCTCTTTCTTGTAAAGACCTCTCTGTTCCCTTGTCAAAGAACCTATCTGTCCCTTGTCCAAAGACCTCTCTGTCCCTTGTCAAAGACCTCTCTGTCCCTTGTCAAAGACCTCTCTGTCCCTTGTCAAAGACCTCTCTGTCCCTTGTTAAAGACCTCTCTGTCCCTTGTTAAAGACCTCTCTGTCCCTTGTTAAAGACCTCTCTGTCCCTTGTCAAAGACCTCTCTGTCCCTTGTCAAAGACCTCTCTGTCCCTTGTCAAAGACCTCTCTGTCCCTTGTCAAAGACCTCTCTGTCCCTTGTCAAAGACCTCTCTGTCCCTTGTCAAAGACCTCTCTGTCCCTTGTCAAAGACCTCTCTGTCCCTTGTCAAAGACCTCTCTGTCCCTTGTCAAAGACCTCTCTGTCCCTTGTCAAAGACCTCTCTGTCCCTTGTCAAAGACCTCTCTGTCCCTTGTCAAAGACCTCTCTGTCCCTTGTTAAAGACCTCTCTGTCCCCACAGGGCAGCGTTCTGTCTTTGACCGTCCACCAGGTGATCAGGACTCTGAGCTCCATGTTATCAAGGCAGAAGGCGTTGTCGATCTATGAGCCACCCTTGGCGTTACACATTACGATGGAAAAGTCAGACTTTTTACAGTCTAAACTCTGGCCAGTTCAGCAGACATGGGTCATGGCCAAAGCGCTCGCTCAAGGTCAGTCTGCTGTAATCTTGGGCCGTTTGATTAAACCATTTCCCCCTCCACTACACCCTTTCTGCTGCTCTTTTTCGCACCTCCTCTCCAATTACATTCCTTCGATTCTTAACAGCTTGTCCAATCCCAGCCTGCCGGCGCCGCCGCCAGCGGCCAGTGCTTCTGTAGAGAGTGCCGCGGTCACACAGCTCTCACACAGCGCTCAATGCCGTTTGGGTTCAGTCAAAAGCTTTTTCATATCAGCTAAAGTCTCGGCCGTGTGCAGCTGGGAGGACTTTATTATTTATTAAGTGTTAAGTTTACCTGCTGCGATGTGTGTGTGTGCTGCCTGATGAGGGGCAGTAAATAAAGACGCTCTGAGGAGTTAACCTTTTGAGAAATAGACACCGCAAAGTAAATGAGCTCACAGACGCACACACAGACAGAGACTGGCATACACACACACACACACACACACACACACACACACACACACACACAACACACACACACACACACACCACACACACACACACACACGCACAACACACACGCACACACACACAGGCATACACACAAACACACACACACACAGGCATACACACACACACACAGACAGAGACAGCATTATAACCACACACACAAAAGACACACCACACACACACACACACACACACACACACACACACACACACACACACACACACACACACACACACACACACACACACACACACACACACACACACACACACACACACACACACACACACACACACACACACACACACACACACACACACACACACACAGACAGATACAGCCCTTAATAGTTTGTAAATGCATTTAACTAGAGTGATATTGAGAGTTCAGTTATTGCAAACCACAGTGAGAACAATGTAAACTAAAGCCCAGTCTTCTACACACGCCATCGGCAACGCCGTAATATTATTACGACTATGAGAAAGCAACAACTTGAGAAGAGTTCATTACAGCGTGTTATTACAGTGAAGGGCATTAATTACACCCTTGAAGCCGACGCGTCTAAGCTGGTGTTGTTTAATAGGTTGTGTGTCCTCTCTGCCAAATGGCAGGAGAGGCTCTGCTTCTCCCTGCATCTGTTCGCTGTTTGCTTTTGTACCATTGCCTAATTGGCAGCACTCCTCACGAGCAGCACAGCAAACAAGAGCTGATACTGTAGATACTGGGTGTGTGTCAGTCAGCTGGTCTCATGCGATCGCACCCTCTTCTAATGGCTGTGATCAGGAGTTACTGCTACAGTCCCGCGCGCCGGCGCACCTGTTTTGGACTAAGTCTACCCTCAAAACAAGCGAGTGTGTTGGGCCTCGTAAGGCGCCTGGAGCGGTCAGAGGTCAACCTTGGAGCCCTGGTCCACGGTGGGGATGGACAGTGGCCCGGGCCTGGCTTACAGTAGGAGCATTGGTGGGAGACACCGTCCCCACATCCTCCTGCCTCTCTCGCTGCTGCCACCTGTTTTATTTATCAAGTGCCAAGACAACAGGAGAACAAAGTTGTCTGTGCCTCCACAGACACGTTCCTGATCTCCACCTGACGGCGCCAAAGAAAAGAAAGCCAGATGAAAGAGTCATTTCACATCTGGTTTTAATTGCCCACCCACCCTCTCTCCTCCTCCTCCTCCTCCTCCTCCTCCTCCTCCTTCCTCGTCTCATTCATCTGCTGCCACTAACATTTAACCAGCGACCGCCACACGCCAACACCGGTGTTCATGGAAGATACGATTAAATACTGACTACAATGAAAGGAGAGCCTTACTGTCTGCTGTTTGTGTTCCAGGATTAGGCTCACATCCCCGGGGAGGCAAAGTCCTTCAGTTGTATCAACCAATCACGTTCCTGGGGGGGGGCAAAGGTGGAGGCATTAAAGACGGAGGCCTCTCCGTGTGATCTCCCCCTCTGCCTCTCGTCTGTTCAACCCCCCCGCTCTGACGCTCCGTGTGTCTAATGTCGGGGTCCTGACCCGGCCCCCTGGGGCCCCTCTTCCTGTTCGCTGACCTTTGTGGAACATGAGCTCAGTGCCCACGCGCCCTAACCAGGGAACCGTGTAAAGGTCACCGCGCCACGACAAACACCCAGAGAACCCCTCCAGACGCGCTCTGTTTACCTCTCTCTCCGTCGCTCTCTCTTTATCTGTGGGGGGGCGCTCTCCCCCTCTCTCTCTCTCTCCCTCTCTCTCTCCCTCTCTCTCCCTCTCTCCCCCCCTCTCTCTCTCTCTCTCTCTCTCTCTCTCTCTCTCTCTCTCTCGCTCTCTCTCTATCTGTGGGGGGGCGCTCTCCCCCCCTCTCTCTCTCTCCCTCTCTCTCCCTCTCTCTCTCCCTCTCTCTCTCTCCCCATCTCTTCCTCTCTCTCTCCCTCTCTCCCCCTCTCTCTCTCCCTCTCTCTCTCCCTCTCTCTCTCTCTCTCTCTCTCCTCTCTCTCTCTCTCTCTCTCTCTCTCTCTCTCTCTCTCTCTCTCTCTCTCTCTCTCTCAACGGGAGGGGGGCCACGGCAAGGGGCAAATTACTGCACACTCATGGAGCTCATTAACACCGACAAGACAGAAAAACTACCTCCTGCCTCTCCCTCTCCCCCTCCCTCTCCCCCTCCCTCCCTCCCTCTCCCCCTCTCTCTCTCTCTCTCTCTCTCTCTCTCTCTCTCTCTCTCTCTCTCTCTCTCTCTCTCTCTCTCTCTCTCTCTCTCTCTCTCTCTCTCTCTCTCTCTCTCTCTCTCTCTCTCTCTCTCTATCTGAATCTTTGGATCCTTTGACGGAGAAGTAAACACATCTTAAATCGATTTAAATCTGGATGTTTTCTGATATCTGCCCGTGGTTCTCATCTGATTTGAATTTCCCTTTGCGTTGGACTCAAGACCAAAAGTGGGCGAGCAAGAGTGTAAAGTTTGGAGCCGGCTGAGGTCAGAGTGCAGCCTGCGTCTCGCCGAGTGCTGACTGGAGGGGGGGTCAGTCCTCTGCCTGTGAATACGAGATCAGACGCTGATGATGGAAGCACCATGGAGGGCTGATGACACTCTTCAGGAGCGTTTCCAGACCCTGCATCATTCGGCGGCTGCCTCGTCAGCTCCATTAGTGAACAGTAATTCACTGAAGCTTCAATTTATTTCAGCTAAAGTTTCAGAAGGATCTTTAGTCGTGTACTCTTGCCTAAAGTTTCAGCTGTCTAAAAGCAGGCTCACCCAGTGCCGGGGTCTGTTGATCCCCTGTGGTCTGTCAGACGGGGTGGAGGCCGACGGGTGGAGCCGTCTGAGCGGGGTTTAAAGCCCCCCGCTGCCATGACAACATCAAGGAGCTCATGTGGGGCCACGTAGTAGGTGGGGAACCACTCCCACGCCCCGACGCCCGTCCTCATGTGAGCCTCAGAGGTGGAGCACACTCTTGGTCTGGAGATGGTGGGATCACACGCCTTCATCTCAGCTCCACCCGCAGCTTCTAGGATCACCTCGCACCACCGCACACACACACTAACATACATGGACACATGCACGCACAACATCAAACACAAAGACACACACTATTACAGTTTTCATAAAATAACATCCAAAACATTGCCTTGTGAATATCGCTGAGTGACTCTGAGCCAATTTAAAAACTAAAGTTGCCAAAACCTTTTCAATCGCTGAATCCATTAGCAACGTGTGTGTGTGTGTGTGTGTGTGTGTGTGTGTGTGTGTGTGTGTGTGTGTGTGTGTGTGTGTGTGTGTGTGTGTGTGTGTGTGTGTGATGTTTAAGAGAGATTTTGGATGTGCAATAGCATGATTGTTCACTTCAAACGAGGGATCGTGGATAAATAGAGAGAGTCTTTGAACAAAGATGAAGATGAAGGCTGCTCTTCCTCTCAGATGAGGGAGAGGGTGGGGGGGTGGGTGGTGTCAGCTGACCTTGGAGGAGGAGGTCGTTCCCGGGGGGGGGGGGGGCTGAGGGGTCATCCTGACGTCAGTGTCTCGCTGCCCTCCTCCTGATCACCTCCAGACACGCGCCCACGTGCACGCGCCCACGTGCACGCGCCCACGTGCACGCTCTGACGTGGACGCTCGTCGGAGTCGCTCCTGAGTGCGGACGTGCCTGAGAGCGCACGTCCGCAGCGGCCTGCCACACAAACACATCCATACACGTTAGGAGCGGCTGATTGGCTGCTGGGGGCTGACACCCTATTGGCCGGATCCACCCGCATTAAGGCCAACCCTGAGAGTAATGGCCGTCATCAGTCAGAGCCCGCGGGGCCTCCTCCTCCTCACCTCTCGTTCATTAGGCCGCCCTCGTCCCCGCGCCCCACATCCTCACAGCGCTGTTATCAGGGCTGGACCCCAACTCTCTGAGCCCCTCACAAAGCCTCATCATTTACCTTTTATGGTCGCAGGTTCGAGAGTGGCGTCCGCCTGGCTCCTCCCCCCCGGGAAGGGGGAGGGAGGACGAGGAAGAGGAGGGAGGGGGGGAGGAGGAGGGAGGGAGGGAGGAGGAGGAGGAAGGAGGAGAGGGGAGGAGAGAGGAGGAGGAGGGAGGAGGAGGGAGGGAGGAGGGAGGGAAGAGGAGGAGGAAGGAGGGAGGAGGGAGGGAGGGAGGGAGGAGGGAGGGAGGAGTCACTCATTAATCACTCCCTCATTACTCTGCCTCCATGCCTCCCAGCTCTCAGGGCTGGGACACGCTCCACAGCATAACACACATGCACACACACACACACACACACACAGGCACACACACACACAGCACGGACGTACAGAGGCACACACACGCACGCACACAGACGCACACAAACACACACACCCACACACATGCGCACGCACACAGCACGGACGTACAGAGGCACACACACACACGAGCGCAAGCAGACACAAGCACACACACAGCACGCACGCACACATACAGCATACAGTCACACAGCACACCCACACGCAGGCATGGACACAGTCACAGTTCCCCGTCATGTATTAAGTGTTGGTCTGAATGCGTGGGGTCCATTGTTGTCCGTGTGTCTCCCTGTGCAGAGCGTCTGTCCGCCCTGCCCCCCACGGTGCCCCCTCCTCTGTGTGTGTTCGTCAGGTGAGGGGATCCTCTGAGCAGAGACCCCCATGTTGCCCCCTCTCTGTTCAGTCCACTGAGGACCGCCTCCTGACGCCACGAGCAGCGAGGTGTTAACGGGAAACAGACGAGCCCCCTGGTCGTCCCCCCCTCCGCGGGGACACGGCTAATCCCCTTACCCCCCCCCCCCCCCCGACCCTCACCGGTCGATCCGCCATCTTGTAGGGTCGATGGGAGATTGACAGCTTTAATTGATTAGCGTGGGAATGATACACACACACTGATCCCGTTAGGATCCTGGACAAAACACACACACACACACACACACACCACACACACACTACACACCCGCACAAACAGACACACCTGCACACACACCTTGCCTTTGTCTGCAGGCCGATGGTAGATCACAGCCTCTTTCTCAGAGCGGCGCTGACCGCTCGGGGAGCTGCCCCGTGAAGGTTCAACCTACAGCGCTCAGGGAAGCATTCTCAAGTTTGACATATTATCGTCCTCTGTCACGTCAATCTAATCATCTAAATCTCTGTGCTGCGTGACAGTTATGAGGAGCAGATTGTTGTGATATCTGCAGTTCATATCGACGTCATGTGTTCCACAAACTGCTTTCTGATGGGACCCCCTCCCCCCAACTGGTTTAAAGTATTGATCTGTCGGAAAGACCTGAGCTGGTGAAGAGCTCTGCATACACACCCTGCCCAAACGCACAAACACACACTCGCTGTTTCTGCGCGGCTTCGCTCGTAGGCTGGCCTTAATACCTTCTGAAGGGTTAGGGTTAAGGTTAGGGTTAGGGTTAGGGTTCTTAAGGACGCACCTTGAGAACGTGCAGACAACAGGTGAGGTTTCATGTAACTTTACCCTGGTTACAGTAATGATTACATAAAGACGATGAGTTCACTGGCTGCCTGGCAACAGCCTCTTCCTCCCTTTAGAAGCTTCAAAGTAAGAGTCCCAGTGATTAATGTATCATCACGGTACACCTCCTCATACATTATCAACTACCAAAGAATTACTGGCCAACAGATTCAGTCGACAGATGTAAAGACGGATTGGATTCTGCA
>OLKM01002357.1:25000-28514 GCA_900291075.1 Melanogrammus aeglefinus | reverse complement strand
GCCCCCAGAGAGACGCCCCCAGAGAGTGGCCCCCAGAGAGAGAGGCGCCTCTAGGGGTTTGTGCGGGTATGCTGAGCTATGACTGTGTGTGTGTGTGTGAATGTGTGTGTGTGTGTGTCACACTTGTGTGTGTGTGTGTGTGTGTGTGTCACTGTGTGTTTGTGTGTGTGTGTGTGTGTGTGTGTGTGTGTGTGTGTGTGTGTGTGTGTGTGTGTGTGTGTGTGTGTGTGTGTGTGTGTGTGTGTGTGTGTGTGTGTGTGTGTGTGTGTGTGTGTGTGTGTGTGTGTCTGTGTGTGTGTGTGTCTGTGTGTGTGTCTGTGTGTGTGTATCTCAGTGTGTGTGTGTGTTTAGGGGCGGGGAGTGGTCCGATCAAGCGTGCCCCCCCCCCAATAGATGTCTGATGGCCTGTGTGTGTCCCGTGTGCTTTAGGCCAGTCAATAGACATTATGGGGTGTTAGAGAGCCCCCCAGGAGGGCCGCCACGCCCACCAATGATTTCCTGACACCAGCAACCGCTCCCTCACCTGTGCCCAATGTGTGTGTGTGTGTGTGTGTGTGTGTGTGTGTGTGTGTGTGTGTGTGTGCGTGCGTGCGTGCGTGCGTGCGTGCGTGCGTGCGTGTGTGCGTGCGTGCACGCTGCGTGCGTGCGTGCGTGCGTGCGTGCGTGTGTGTGTGAATGTGTGCCCACCCCCCCCACACTCTGTGTTGACCATGCCGAGGGTCCGGCAGCGTGGCGTGCTGGCGGCGTGTTAAAGGCTAACGAGGTGGGACATAAGACCATTATCTCTTAAGGGGGGGGGGGGGGGGGGGTGCTTCTCCCCCTTTCTCCCCTGACTCAGCAGCAGTCCCCCCCCCCGCCCTCCCCCCCCCCGCCCTCCCCCCCTCCTCCTCTAAAGTCTACATACTGACGCTCGATGCAGCTCCGCTCAAAGGATTTTTGCGATGGAATATTCTTGTTATTTTTAATATTCAGGTGGATGGAGCTTTGTTAGGATATCATTAGTATGTTCTACGTCTCTGTTTCCCTCAGTGTCTCCTCTTCTTAAAGACGAGATGCTCAGATTCAGATGACCCGACACAGCACTTAATGACCGTTCACAAGTGAACAGCCGTGGAACAAGACGGGGTGCTGAACTGTTCTGGGAGCTGTGAGTAGGGCACCTTTAAGAACAACAGGCTGGGAAACTGAAGACAGTCAACTGTTTAAAGGCCTTTTACCAGCTGCTTATGAAACCACCACGGGGGGACGTGAGGGGACTGAAACTAAACCTCTGGAGGCTTCCTCCTCTCTCTCCTCCTCTCTCCTCCTCCTCCTCCTCTCTCTCTCCTCCTCCTCTCTCCTCCTCCTCTCTCCTCCTCTCTCCTCTCTCTCCTCCCTCCTGTCTCCTCCTCTCTCTCCTCCTCCTCCTCTCTCCTCCTCTCTCCTACTCTCTCTGCTCTATCCTCTCTCCTCCTGTCTCCTCCTCTCTCCTCCGCCCTCTCCTCCTCCTCCTCTCTCCTCCTCCTCTCTCCTCCTCCTCTCTCCTCCTCCCTCTCCTCCTCTCACCTCCTCTCTCCTCCTCCTCCTCTCTCCTCCTCTCTCTCCTCCTCTCTCCTTCCTCTCTCCTACTACTCTCTCCTCATCCTCCTTCTCTCCTCCTCCTCCTCCTCTTCTTCTCCTCCTCCTCTCTCTCTTCCTCTCCTCCTCCCTCTCTTACCCTCTCTTCCTCCTCTCCTTCTCCTCCTCCTCCTCTCCTCCGCCCTCTCCTCCTCCGCCTCCTCTCCTCCTCCTCTCTCTCTCCTCCTCCTCCTCCTCTCCTCCTCCTCCTCCTCCCTCCTCCTCTCTCCTCCTCCTCCTCCTCCTCTCTCCTCCTCCTCCTCCTCTCTTCCTCTCTCTTCCCTCCTCCTCTCTCCTCCTCCTCTCTCCTCCTCTCTCCTCTCCTCCTCCTCTCCTCCTCCTCCTCTCTCCTCTCTCCTCCTCCTCCTCCTCCTCTCCTCCTCCTCCTCTCCCTGCTCCGGAACAACAGAAGATGTTTCCTGGAGTCAGCAGAAGCTGCTCACAAAGGCAAACAGTCATCACTCCCTCCTCTAGCTGCTCTCTCTGTGAGCCGGCAGATTGGCGCCTGGCGTGACATCCGTCTGGCGACAACGGGACATCTCACGCTCTTCAAACAAAAACAGAACTTCACGGCCCCCAGCCGGGTTCCTTAGCAGCTGCTCTGGGCCTCTCCTCGTCTCCATTTCTCATTGGCCAACCGCCTAAACCAATCAGGCGCGAGTGTGAGAAACCCTCTGAAGCATTTCAAACCCCTTTCAGTCACCCAGAGGACACGCCCCCCTCCCAGAGTCACTTCAGAAACACGCAGCCTGCAAAGGACATGCTCCCCTCTCAGCAAACAAGATGGAGCAGAACCCTGAGGGACACATCTGGACAGGTCTCTGTCCTCAACACACATCTGGACAGACCTCTGTCCTGAACACATCTGGACAGGTCTCTGTCCTCAACACACATCTGGACAGGTCTCTGTCCTCAACACACATCTGGACAGACCTCTGTCCTGAACACACATCTGGACAGACCTCTGTCCTGAACACATCTGGACAGACCTCTGTCCTGAACACATCTGGACAGGTCTCTGTCCTCAACACACATCTGGACAGACCTGTCCTGAGCACACATCTGGACAGGTCTCTGTCCTCAACACACATCTGGACAGGTCTCTGTCCTGAGCACACATCTGGACAGACCTCTGTCCTGAGCACACATCTGGACAGACCTCTGTCCTGAACACATCTGGACAGACCTCTGTCCTGAACACATCTGGACAGACCTCTGCCCTCAACACACATCTGGACAGACCTCTGTCCTGGACACACATCTGGACAGACCTCTGTCCTGAACACATCTGGACAGGTCTCTGTCCTGAGCACACATCTGGACAGACCTCTGTCCCGAGCACACATCTGGACAGACCTCTGTCCTGAACACATCTGGACAGGTCTCTGTCCTCAACACACATCTGGACAGGTCTCTGTCCTCAACACACATCTGGACAGACCTCTGTCCTCAACACACATCTGGACAGGTCTCTGTCCTCAACACACATCTGGACAGACCTCTGTCCTGAGCACACATCTGGACAGACCTCTGTCCTGAGCACACATCTGGACAGACCTCTGTCCTGAACACATCTGGACAGACCTCTGTCCTGAACACACATCTGGACAGACCTCTGTCCCGAACACACATCTGGACAGGTCTCTGTCCTGGACACACATCTGGACAGACCTCTGTCCTGGACACACATCTGGTTTGTTTCTCTGGAGTGGGGGTGTGGCGGTGGATATTGACCACAGCTCTATTTATTGGAGCCATTGATCACCCTGCCATATTCCAGTGGAGGGGGGGGTGGATATGAAGAACAGGTTATAGCCCCGCCACACGGATATCAGCATCTCTGATTAGAAATTGATTTCTAATCAGGGTGATCAGAGGATCAATGAGAGATGGGGACCAGACGCCTGCGTTCCTTTCA
>OLKM01002357.1:0-20000 GCA_900291075.1 Melanogrammus aeglefinus | reverse complement strand
TTTGGTTAAACTTAACTTCCTGTCACATTGGGCCACGCCCACTCAAGTTAGACGTTCCTTCCATCATGACAGAAAGTTGGGTCTCATGTGAACCGTTACTTTAGATACCGGATCACAGCTGAACGCTGACAGCACGGGTCAAGGGTCAGGGGTCAGGGGTCAGGGGGGGTTTAGCCCCAACTAGCTGGGGCTAACCGGGGCTAGCTGGAGCTAACCGGGGCTAGCTGGAGCTAACCGGGGCTAGCTGGAGCTAACCGGGGCTAGCTGGAGCTAACCCGGGCTAGCTGGAGCCAACCCGGGCTAGCTGGAGCCAACCCGGGCTAGCTGGAGCCAACCCGGGCTAGCTGGAGCCAACCCGGGCCAGCTGGAGCCAACCGGTGCTAGCTGGAGCCAACCCGGGCTAGCTGGAGCCAACCCGGGCCAGCTGGAGCCAACCGGTGCTAGCTGGAGCTAACCCGGGCTAGCTGGAGCTAACCCGGGCTAGCCTAATGGAGGACCACACACTGCAGTCACCAACAGCGTGAAGCCGGCCTGCTCTGCCAGAGTGATGCATCTTAAACACTGGGGGCCCACAGCCCGGCCCTAGTGCCCTCATAAATAACACCCCCTCAAAAGATTAACCGCAGGGGGGGTAGACGACAGTGTGCGTGTGTGTGTGAGCGAGGAGAGGTGTGTGTTTCAGGCCAGAAGAACGAGGGTTATATAATGGAGGGGGGGGGGGGGGTGGTATCCGGCAGGAAACAGGCAACCCTTTCCCTCCCTACGGGCTCAGCCAATGGGAGAGTGTCTCTGAATGTAGAAAAGGAACAGAAACGCTGTTTCAGCAAATCACAAAAGACCAATGATGGGGGACCCCAATGGACCCCCATAGACCACGTCATCCATCCGTCCCTGGATGTTATCGTCTTCATCTAATGAGTTAGTCGATGATATTAATATGTCATCACTAATCACTGAGGAGAAGGGTTTGTCGTGGTTTGAGGGCAGGGTCGTCTGCTGGTTGGGGGTTCCAATCCCAGCCAAAGGGCTCTGAGTCTGGATCCCAAGTCCACCGTTCAAACAGGGGACCACGCCACCTGAGAGGGGCGGGGTCAAACAGTGTGGAACTACGTCAGCAGGTCTGTGGAGCCGAGGGTGGAGCTGTCTCTCCGCGGTGGTGCTGAGCAGAACCGAGTTCAGAGCTGAACCGAGTTCAGAGCTGAACGGGTCTAAGTTCAGAACTGAACTCAGATCAGAATCACCTGCACACACACACACACACCACCTACACAGAAACACACGCATGTGCACCACCTACACACACACATGCACACCACCAACTACACACACAGACACGCATCACCTATACACACAAACCGCTGCGCCATGTCCTTAAATGTATGTGTGTGTGTGTGTGTGTGTGTGTGTGTGTGTGTGTGTGTGTGTGTGTGTGTGTGTGTGTGTGTGTGTGTGTGTGTGTGTGTGTGTGTGTGCTATCGATCAGAGCCGTTGTGAGCCCCTCTCAAGGGGGGGTGCTTACCACCGGCCCTCAAGAGCAAATGTTTCATTTTCATTAGTTACCTGCTAGCATGCGCCGGGAACGCCGCTCCCGGGAGCAACAAGGCGGGGGGGGTGGGGTGGGGTGTGGGGGTGTGGGGGTGGATGGGGGGGTGGGGTGGGGGGTGGATGGGGTGGATGGGTGGGTGGGGGGGGGGAGTTTGCCACTTTTCCGTTGGAATGAGGCCGATGGTGTCGAGAGAAACTCTGAGTCCAAAGTGACTTTTTCTGGCGCCGCTTCGTTCATCTGAGAGGTATTGGGGGGCCGGGGGGGGGGGGGTCGCCATCACAGCCACCATAACGATGTGTGTGTGGGGAGGGGGATGGGACCGCCGCCCTCACAGCCACCATAGCAGTATAGGGTGGACGGGGCGCGGGGGGGGGCGGCGGTGAGGCCGGGGCTGTCCCACGAGATGAGCCAACGTCGCTCTCTCACTTTCCAATGCATCGCTTTTCTGAAGTTCAATGTCGACGTGTTTTAGTTTCCAATGAATGTTTGATTCCAGCCAGCCGGGAGGCCGGGAGCTACAGCGCGCTATCAGGGTGTTAGGCTAACAACACTGAGGGGGGGGGGGGGGGGGGGAGAGGTGGTCCACAGCTTGGAATGAAAACAGTAATCAGAGCTGGTGCTGTCCCTCGCCTGCACACATCAGGTCAAAGCACCTAACAGGAGCACACCGCCGCCAGGCCTTCAAATAGGCTCTCTACCCATAGGTACTCCTTTATACTTCAATACGACGCTCACCTCTCATGGATGAGAGCATCAATAGAATAAACAGCCCCAATGGGACCGAGACAGAGTCACCAGGACTGGAGGCATGCCGCCTTGAACAGCAGACTCGTTTTACTGGGTGGAAAAGGATGTTTCTTTCTCTGTGTGTCTTTCATGAACCACATTCAGAACGTCCTCTTTGTGTTTCAAGGCCTCGCTCTCTGCCCTGAATGAGCTCATCTCCTTAATGCAGGCGTCGTGTCCCTGCGGGAGGCCACACCGTCCTGAGGGGCTGCACACGACTGAGAGGCACGGGTCAGTGGAGGGCTGGTGTCTGGGACTCAGGGACTCAGGGCAGCCTTCTGCTGGCGGACGGTACAACGAGAGAACGGCTGTCAGGGGGAGAGCTCCGACTGCGCCTCGGTCCTTCAGTGTTCCCTCAGTGACGCCGCTCACCGCGGGGTCAGAGGTGAACGTAGCATGTAGCAGGCAGCTAGCCCAGGTTAGCTGGGGCTGGGCTCCACCATCTGCAGTAGAGGCAGTGCACACTGCTCATACTAGACACGGGATGTGTTTCTAAAACACATCCAGTGTTTGATTAGCCTTAATTATGGAGGCTCTCTGTCGCCGTTTCACCTTAACGTGTTTATTTAGACTGAAAGAGAGGTGAACTGAAAGGATGATTCACCTCCGAGGCAAACGGCAACACAAAGAAACCACAACCTGCTATTCTCTCATCCAATAAATACAACCGCTCGCAAACCGCCCTCCATTTCTCAAATTGGTTTGATTTTTTAGTCAGGGGTAAACAAAACACGACAGCGAAGCCTGTCAACCTCCCCCCCTCTCCCCCCCCTCTCTCTCTCTCTCTCTCACTTTCCCCTCACTTCCCGCTCTCCTCTCTCTCTCTCTCTCTCTCTCTCTCCCTCTCCCTCTCTCCCCCTCTCTCTATCCTCCTCTCTCTCTCCCCACCTCTCCCCCTCTCCCTCTCTCTCCCTCTCTCGACAGACGGGGGTGTAGGTAAGCTGATAGGTGTTGGCCGTGCAGCAGGTGAGACTGATGACAGGTGTTTGTGTGAGGAGACTGAGCAGACAGCCGTAATCACGGGGTCTGACTCATCTGCAGGCGTCACTAAAGAGTAGCGCTGGCTAGTGGCTGCACATGTGAGACAGGAGAATACAAGTAGTGGCGCAAAACACCCATGCACACGCACACATGCATGTAGGCTCACACACACACACACAGCACGCACACTCACACACACAGCACACACACAACACACACACACACACACACGCACACACACACACGACACACACGCACACACGGCGCAGACACTCCACACAGGCACGCAAACAAGCAAGCACCTATGCATATGCACAACGTGTTGAAGACGTGATGGGGAAGAGGAGCAGAAGATAACTCCAGAAAGAGTGTGAGCTGATGGCCGACTATTAATGATTATTGATTGGCTGTTAGTGTCAGGACAGCGTTCTCAGCCGTACGAGGGGCCTGCCTTCCCTGGAGAGGAGGAGATGTGATGGGGAGCTCATCACTGGGGGCTAGGGGTCCTCTGGTCAGAGGGGGTCCAGTCTCTCTCCTCTCTGTGTGAGGACTGACTGGAGGAAGGGGTCCTCTGGTCAGAGGGGGTCCAGTCTCTCTCCTCTCTGTGTGAGGACTGACTGGAGGAAGGGGTCCTCTGGTCAGAGGGGGTCCAGTCTCTCTCCTCTCTGTGTGAGGACTGACTGGAGGAAAGGGGTCCTCTGGGTCAGAGGGGGTTCCAGTCTCTCTCCTCTCTGTGTGAGGACTGACTGGAGGAAGGGGTCCTCTGGTCAGAGGGGGTCCAGTCTCTCTCCTCTCTGTTGTGAGGACTGACTGGAGGAAGGGGTCCTCTGGTCAGAGGGGGTCCAGTCTCTCTCCTCTCTGTGTGAGGACTGACTGGGGGGTAGGGGTCCTCTGGTCAGAGGGGGTCCAGTCTCTCTCCTCTCTGTGTGAGGACTGACTGGGAGGAAGGGGTCCTCTGGTCAGAGGGGGTCCAGTCTCTCTCCTCTCTGTGTGAGGACTGACTGGAGGAAGGGGTCCTCTGGTCAGAGGGGGGTCCAGTCTCTCTCCTCTCTGTGTGAGGACTGACTGGAGGAAGGGGTCCTCTGGTCAGAGGGGGTCCAGTCTCTCTCCTCTCTGTGTGAGGACTGACTGGAGGAAGGGGTCCTCTGGTCAGAGGGGGTCCAGTCTCTCTCCTCTCTGTGTGAGGACTGACTGGAGGAAGGGGTCCTCTGGTCAGAGGGGGTCCAGTCTCTCTCCTCTCTGTGTGAGGACTGACTGGAGGAAGGGGTCCTCTGGTCAGAGGGGGTCCAGTCTCTCTCCTCTCTGTGTGAGGACTGACTGGAGGAAGGGGTCCTCTGGTCAGAGGGGGTCCAGTCTCTCTCCTCTCTGTGTGAGGACTGACTGGAGGAAGGGGTCCTCTGGTCAGAGGGGGTCCAGTCTCTCTCCTCTCTGTGTGAGGACTCTTTGGCCACTGGGACATCAGTCTGTTATTACTTTTTATTCCATTCCGTTACTTGATGTTTGGGTTGCAGAACACAAATTTTGTGTGGGGTTATTTTTGTGGACTTGTCCATTAAAATGATGGTCCTTTGACGCACTGGAGCGTGAGATGGGGACAAAGGAAGCCAGTCTTTCTCTTCTGCTCCCGGAAGAATTCCTCAGTTATTATTTCAGTATCATGAGCAGGAACATGACATGAATTTTGTTGCTTGTTTCCACTGAGCGGCTACACCTCTGAAATATCTAATTAATATGGCATTTGGGGTTTTTCGTTTGAGGTTATAATCTTATTTTGTTGTTACGGGGGCATTAAAAGATAACGTTCTCCAGGTGAGAAGAACAACCAAAACAAACCTCGCCTGAGGAACAAAGAATCAGGTCCTGTTCAAACCCTCCCAGCGCTGGGAGATGGACTGCCATTAAAACCAGTTAGGGAGGACTGGGAAACAAAATCTTCAACCAAATCAGATACACAAAAGACTCTTCGTCTTCCTCCTTGCCAAGGTCTCGGAGTGTGTTACTCCCACACCACGTGAACGCACAACGTGTGTGTAGAGCCACTCCCTCTGTGGGGAGGTGGTCCTCCTCTCTCCAGGGGCCGTCCACTGAGGATCAGGCCCCCAGACCCCCCAGTGCCCACAGAACCACAGCACCCAGTAAAGGGTGGGGGGTAGTGAAAGCAGGTTGTACTTTAAAAGGAAGAAGAAATGGCGTTCTCTAGAGGGGCCCTCAGCGATGGATTATCTGTCTTCTTCAGACCCTCACGCTATTTATTTTCTGACTCTGGGATTTGTTTTCTTCCGTCTGGTGAATATGTTGAGCGCAGGCTGCAGAGCAGCGCTCCCGCAGGAATGGGTTTATGCTAATAAGAAGCAGCACGCGGCTAGCATCTGGAAAAACAAAGAAGAACAGGTCTTAATTATCCCCTTGGTGGTTGGTTACTGTCGTGCTATCGGTCGTGTGGATTGAACTGTTGGAGTGAATTTTGTCGGTTCAAAAAGCAGACCATCTATATCTCCTCAAACAAGGAGCCGAACCCTCCTGAACCAGGCGCCGGCGCAGGCTGTCAGAGGCCGTTGAACTCAGAACCGTGGCGGTGGCAGGCTGCTGCTGGAAGCCTGCTCCTTCAAACACCATCCATCTCAACACCACCCTCCTCTGGGCCCCCACCTTACACCACCCATACACCAACCCTCATGTAGGCCTCCACCTTACACCACCCATACACCAACCCTCCTGTAGTCCTCCATCATACACCACCCATACACCAACCCTCCTGTAGGACTGGAGGTGGTGGGTGGGGCCTCCACCCTCCTGACCAACAATGGGAACCAGGAATGATGTGGGAGAGGAGGCAGTGAGGAGGTCGGCCTCTGTCTGGAACAGAGGCAGAGAGGAGGCCGGCCTTCAGCCTCCCTCTGGGACAGAGGCAAAGAGGAGGCCGGCCTTCAGCCTCCTCTCTGTCTCTGTCCCAGAGAGGAGGCTGGAGGCCAGCCTCCTCTCTGGGACAGAGGCAGTGAGGAGGTCGGCCTCTGTCTTGAACGGAGGCAGAGAGGAGGCCGGCCTTCAGCCTCCCTCTGGGACAGAGGCAGAGAGGAGGCTGGCCTTCAGCCTCCCTCTGGGACAGAGGCAAAGAGGAGGCCGGCCTTCAGCCTCCTCTCTGTCTCTGTCCCAGAGAGGAGTCTGGAGGCCAGCCTCCTCTCTGGGACAGAGGCAGTGAGGAGGCCTCTGTCCCTCTCTGCCTCGGTTCCAGAGAGAGGCTGAAGGCTGGCCTCCTCTCTGCCTCTGTCCCAGAGGGAGGCTGAAGGCCGGCCTCCTCTCTGCCTCTGTCCCTCTCTGCCTCCGTTCCAGACAGAGGCCGGCCTCCTCACTGCCTCTGTCCCAGAGAGCATCCGGCCTCTCTCTGCTCTCTCTGCCTCCCTCTTGGACCGAGGCAGTGAGGCCGGCCTTCAGCCTCACCGACCGGGCTGTCCTGGCCTCAGCCCCAGCAGGAGGTGCATGCCTGCCGTAAGTTTGGCTTCACAGGTGCTCCTCAACCACGTCATGGCTCTGAGTTTATCCCAGGGTGGTTTTTTGTTAGAGTTCATTTTGGCGGGGGAAAGTTAACAGTTGCCATCTTTTGCCCTAAATACATGCAATCGACAAAGTAGGCTCCATAATGAATGGGGGATGACAAAACGTTGGCGATGTCATAAGAGTCACGTTGTTGGGATTGTTTTGGGCGAGTGAAGATCAGGAACCAGACCGACCGTGTGATGAAAAGCTTGCGTTTGGGACATCAAGGTCTGCTCTGCGTTGAAGTTCTTCCTCCATCAGAGGAGGGATGGCGACAGCTCGCCACGCTCACAGATATGAGATTAGACATCAAGGTATGGCTGCTTTCTTTATCATACAAAGCATCTGCTGTGTTGATTCATGTCTTCCAACTGTACTCTCACTACGTACGCTTCAATCGCTTTGCTTCTGCCTCCATGCTCACTAGACTCATGCCAGATTGCATCTTTTAATGGCTAAAATAAATTAATGATTGCATTATTATCATCAGATACCAGATAAAATAAAACCAAAGTGTGACCATCCATTAAAAGTTGAGCCTAACTCTCTGCAGATACCACGTATTCTCTGATCGTCCTGCTTCAATCATCGCTGTGTCCATGCCAACACAACATTATGGGAAGAACTGCTGTAGGTCTCTGCAGCCATCGAGAGCATCAGCCTGAACCCTGAAAACCATCGGGACCCCTCACTCACCGTCCACCCCCGGGAGGAGGACCTGACGGGGAGGGGCCCTCCAGGAGGGGCCCTCCAGTCCCCTGCTCCTCCTTAGCACCAAGAGGGCCCCCAGTCCCCTCCAGCAGGGGGCCCCCAGTCCCCTCCAGCAGGGGGCCCCCGGTCCCCTCCAGCAGGGGCCCCCCATCCCCTCCAAGAGGGGCCCCCCGTCCCCTCCAAGAGGGGCCCTCCAGTCCCCTGCTCCTCCTTAGTACCAAGAGGGCCCCCAGTCCCCTCCAAGAGGATCCCTCCAGTCCCCTGCTCCTCCTTAGTACCAGGAGGGGCCCCTCTAGTCTCAGTAAGAGGGGGCCCCCTCTAGCCTCAGTAAGAGGGGGGCCCCTCTAGTCTCAGTAAGAGAGGGATCCCTCTAGTCTCAGTAAGAGGGGGGCCCCTCTAGTCTCAGTAAGAGAGGGATCCCTCTAGTCTCAGTAAGAGGGGGACCCCTCTAGTCTCAGTAAGAGGGGGGCCCCTCTAGTCTCAGTAAGAGGGGGGCCCTCTAGTCTCAGTAAGAGGGGCCCCTCTAGTCTCAGTACCAGCAGGGGTCCCCCTAGCCTCAGTAAGAGGGGCCCCTCTAGCCTCAGTAAGAGGGGCCCCTCTAGTCTCAGTAAGAGGGGCCCCTCTAGTCTCAGTATCAGCAGGGGTCCCCCTAGCCTCAGTAAGAGGGGGGCCCCTCTTCTGTTTGTGTTCGCGGCGCCATCTTGTTCTGCACCCGGTTAACCTCAGCCAACTTCCATAATTCTCTTTCAAAGGATGGTTTACAGAACAGCGAGAGGCACGTAAATGAAGTCGCCGGGTTTGAATTAAGCCGCTTATGGGATTATGGGAGCATTATTCCAACCTGCCTTCCCGTGGCGCCGCAAATCATTAGAAAACAAATCGCTTGCACGCAAATGCAGAGGGAAGCTTTGACTCTTGTTTTCCCAAACGCTACGCCGACAAAATAGGTGCGGTGGAAATTAGTGACGCTGTTTTCAGTTTCAATCACGTTGTGGTGCAACACACACACACTGGGACGGGACACACGCACACACACGGGGACGGGACACACACACACACACTGGGACGGGATACACACACACACACTGGGACGGGACACACACACACACACTGGGACAGGACACACACACACACACTGGGACGCCACACGCACACACTCACGACACATCGGGACGGGACACACACACACCACACCACTGGGAGCGGGACACCACACCACACACACACTGGAGACGCCACGACGCACACACACACACTGGGACGGGACACACAAACACACTGGGACGCCACACGCACACACACTGGGACGGGACACACACACACACTGGGACGCCACACGCACACACACTGGGACGGGACACACACACACAAACTGGGACGGGACCACACACACACTGGGACGGGACACACACACACACACTGGGACGAGACACACACACACACACACACTGGGACGGGACACACGCACACACACACTGGGACGGGACACACACACACACTGGGACGCGGCACGCACACACACTGGGACGGGACACACACACACTGGGACGCCACACGCACACACACTGGGACGGGACACACACACACACACTGGGACGGGACACACACACACACACACACTGGGACAGGACACACAGACACACACTGGGACGCCACACGCACACACACTGGGACGGGACACACACACACACACACACTGGGACGGGACACACACACACACACACACACACACTGGGACGGGACACACACACACACTGGGACGCCACACGCACACACACACACTGGGACGGGACACACACACACACTGGGACGCCACACGCACACACACTGGGACGGGACACACACACACTGGGACGCGACACGCACACACACACTGGGACGGGACACACACACACACACACTGGGACGGGACACACACACTGGGACGCCACAGGAACACACACTGGGACGGGACACACACACACACTGGGACGCCACACGCACACACACTGGGACGGGACACACACACACAAACTGGGACGGGACACACACACACACTGGGACGCCACACGCACACACACTGGGACGGGACACACACACACAAACTGGGACGGGACACACACACACTGGGACGGGACACGCACACACACACTGGGACGGGACACACGCACACGCACGGGGACGGGACACACACACACACTGAGACGGGACACACACACACTGGGACGGGACACACACACACACTGGGACGGGACACACACACACTGGGACAGGACACACACACACACTGGGACGCCACACGCACACACACACTGGGACGAGACACACACACACACACACTGGGACGGGACACACGCACACACACACTGGGACGCGGCACGCACACACACTGGGACGGGACACACACACACACTGGGACGCCACACGCACACACACTGGGACGGGACACACACACACACACTGGGACGCCACACGCACACACACTGGGACGCCACACGCACACACACTGGGACGGGACACACACACACACACTGGGACGCCACACGCACACACACTGGGACGCGGCACGCACACACACACTGGGACGGGACACACACACACACACACACACACACACACTGGGACGCCACACGCACACACACTGGGACGGGACACACACACACACACACACTGGGACGCGACACGCACACACACACTGGGACGGGACACACACACACACACTGGGACGCCACACGCACACACACTGGGATGGGACACGCACACACACTGGGACGCCACACGCACACACTGGGACGCCACACGCACACACACTGGGACCGGACACACACACACACACACTTGGGGACGGGACACACACACACACACTGGGACGGGACACACACACACACACTGGGACGGGACACACACACACACACACACACACTGGGACGGGACACACACACACACACACACACACTGGGACGGGACACACACACACACACACACACTGGGGACGGGACACACACACACACACTGGGACAGGACACACACACACACTGGGATGCAACACGCACACATACAGGACCTGTGCAGACGACGCCCCCAGACACCCGCCCCGGTAGGAAGCTCCGCCACGAGGCGCTGTGATGATGACACGACACGAGGTCACCGTCTCACACACCAGCCCCCCACCGTCTCACACACCAGCCCCCCACCGTCTCACACACCAGCCCCCCACCGTCTCACACACAAGCCCCCCACCGTCTCACACACCAGCCCCCCACCGTCTCACACACCAGCCCCCCACCGTCTCACACACCAGCCCCCCACCGTCTCACACACCGGACCAGGAGCCCCCGGGCAGTCATCCAGACGGTGGACCGAGGGTCTACTGTCTGTATGAACGGGGATTCAGCCAACAGCCGGGCTGAGACCCCCGAGATGTCATCATGTCTTTAGCTTTAATGAGGCCCTCCCTGTTCCTCCGTCTCGGTGAGCTGGAGTGATGCTAGCAGATTGTTCGTGGATGATGTGGTATGATGGCTACGGCGTCGCACGCATACCAACGCTGTTTCAGACACTCAGAGACACAGGAAGTAAGGAATGAACTAAACAAATGAGCTGTTTATTCCATGAGACACCAACACAACCACCGGGACCCAACACATCCTGTCTGGCGCTCGGCATCTCTAATGAATACAAGACATGCACCTGCTGATGGAGAATTTATTAAATGGAACCGCAGCAATATGCTGTTTTGCAATAAATGCATTTAAATGAGCTATGTATTAAAACTGTAAAGCTGCACAAACCGAATAACCACTTTCAAACACACACTTTGCGTCTGAGAGAGTACAGTTATTTACACTGCATTTAAATAATCCTTTGTTTTTCTCTGCTTTCTTATCAGGCTTGCAATAGCCACCGAGAGAAGCGTAGCACAGGTTCACACAATTTAGCCTTATCCTGCCTCGCCCAGCACTCGGTGTGTTGTGTTTTCCGGGCAGCAAATAGCCTGATAAAGGTTTGCAGAGCCAATAAATAACCTCTTGGTCTTAATCCATCAGAGAGAGAGAGCGAGAGAGAGAGAGAGAGAGAGACAGAGACAGAGACAGAGAGAGAGAGAGAGAGAGAGAGAGAGAGAGAGAGAGAGAGAGAGAGAGAGAGAGAGAGAGAGAGAGAGAGAGAGAAGAGAGAGAGAGAGAGAGGAGAGAGAGAGAGAGAGAGAGAGACAGAGAGAGAGAGAGACAGGGAGAGAGAGAGAGAGAGAGAGAGAGAGAGACAGACAGACAGACAGACAGACAGACAGGACAGACAGACAGACAGACAGGACAGACAGACAGACAGACAGACAGACAGACAGACAGACAGACAGACAGACAGACAGACAGACAGACAGACAGACAGACAGACAGACAGACAGACAGACAGACAGACAGACAGACAGACAGACAGACAGACAGACAGACAGAGAGAGAGAGAGAGAGAGGAGAGAGAGGTGCACGCTCACATACCTTTCTTTCCTACGGTGTATCAGAAGCTGTATGGACGTCTCCCACAGCCATCGTCCATCAGGGTTAGGCTGCAACATAACACCCAGACCCTCAGTGCCCTCATCCTGCTCATTATTCCAGTACATTATCACAGTCTGTACCAGATCACAACCCTTCTTACCGTCACTATGCTGTTGTCATTACAAACCATTTATTTATATTACTATAGTATATATTATTGGTGCACCGTTCAGTTCTATTGCTAACCTATGCATGCCCTCCTAATACTATATCCATCACTAACCTCCATCCCGGCCCGTTTGGCGTCTCTGTGCTCCTAGTGTCTCTGCGTCGAGTGCTAAGGTGTACCTGAGGGTATCTTCGGTGTTTTCTGGAGAGACTCCCTGAAGTGTGTTGTTTCACTGAACACAGTTCAGCTGGGTTCTCCGCCCACCCACAGCTTTCAGAACCTCTTCCCTGGAACCGCAGAGCTGGAGTCAGCCCCTCCAGCGGGCCCTGCTGTTTGAACACCAGCCGCTTACTACACTGTTGGCTCCGCCGTTATGAAATGGAACATAAATAAAGATTGGGATCTCGCTATACCGAAAAAATGAATCACATTGGGTTATTATTTGAGTCACTTGGGGAGATGTCTGGCTTTCTGCGCACTCCCGTCCTAATGCCATCACTTCTACTCCGTCTCCGTGGTGATGGAGTTAGAGTGAGGGGGGGGGGGAATGTAAAACAGAGGAAGATGTTCAACTCGTACACAGCCACGGTGTTCAAGTGTACACCGTCTGCGCTGCAGTCGGCACTTAAAGGAGATTCGACTTTAAGGGGTTCTTTTAACTCCATTTTGAGGCCCTCTAACTCAGGAAGTAACTCAGTAAGTGCTTGTTTTGTCGTCAGAGGCAGAGAACTCTTACTTTAACGCTCGCTTTGTATTTCACAGAAGATTGCCATGCTTTTATATTTGTATTAATCTTGGTTCATGTATTTGTAGTTTTTCCGATCCCTGCGAATGCTTTGAGAATAAACTTTTTTCCTTAAACTGTTTTTTTGCATAAACTTTTGCAGTAAACTTTAGTGTTTAAACTGCCGGCATCACCCAAGCTGACGACGAGACAGGAGCAGAATTCAGAACCACGGCCTCATGCAGCAGAACACTTAAAGAACTCAGCAGAGGTGTGGGAGGACGCAGGCATCTATTTAGGATTATTTAAGCTCTGAAAGATCGGGGACTTTCTGCTAAACACGACTCTGGCGTCTGGCATTCAGCACGTCTTTAACGGAAGGGAGGGAGGGAGGGAGGGGAGGGAGGGAAGGGGAGGGAGGAGGGGGAGGGAGGTATAGGGAGTGGGAGGGAGGGAGAGGGGGGAGGAAATGTACCGAGACCTCACCTGCCTCCCAAACAGTTCAGACAGCAGCAAGGCCTGTAACACAGATAACAGTTCAGACAGCAGCAGGCCTGTAACACAGATAACAGTTCAGACAGCAGCAGGCCTGTAACACAGATAACAGTTCAGACAGCAGCAGGCCTGTAACACAGATAACAGTTCAGACAGCAGCAGGCCTGTAACACAGATAACAGTTTCAGACAGCAGCAGGCCTGTAACACAGAATACAAGTTCAGACAGCAGCAGGCCTGTAACACAGATTAACAGTATTCAGACAAGCAGCAGGCCTGTAACACAGATAACAGTTCAGACAGCAGCAGGCCTGGTAACACAGATAACAGTTCAGACAGCAGAGCAGGCCTGGTAAACACAGATAACAGTTCAGGACAGTAGCAGGCCCTGTAACACAGATAACAGTTCAGACAGCAGCAGGCCTGTAACACAGATAACAGTTCAGACAGTAGCAGGCCTGTAACACAGATAACAGTTCAGACAGCAGCAGGCCTGTAACACAGATAACAGTTCAGACAGCAGCAGGCCTGTAACACAGATAACAGTTCAGACAGCAGCAGGCCTGTAACACAGATAACAGTTCAGACAGCAGCAGGCCTGTAACACAGATAACAGTTCAGACAGCAGCAGGCCTGTAACACAGATAACAGTTCAGACAGCAGCAGGCCTGTAACACAGATAACAGTTCAGACAGCAGCAGGCCTGTAACACAGATAACAGTTCAGACAGCAGCAGGCCTGTAACACAGATGATTGGACCCATTGATTGTACTCCTCCTCGTTGAGAATGTATCCTGCCTTCTCACACATCTTCCATTTAATTTGCTCATAAATAATTTACCTGAGGAAATCATGAGGCAATAGGGAAAGAGAAACGTGTGATGGTGCAAATCAGGCACTTTAGAATGTCAACGCAAAAGTGAATTCATGTAAGATCTTTATAGCAAAGCAAGCTAATGGAAAAAGTGCTACTTTACTCTTGTAATTGATTGTCTGTTTGTGGTTCGTTCTCTGGTGGAGACAGAGCAGAAGTTTGCTTGGAAGCTGATGTACTTTAATTGACTCATCAGCGCGGTCTTCATGTTCAAGACAAGCTCTTGAACACATCAACACGATTATAAAACAGATTCACTTCATCCTCTATGAAGGATGTCTCCTCAACTCCCTGGTGGAGTCATTTGTAAAACTACCTGCAAATAAACCATCAGCACAAGGAAACAGAGCCCGCTGGAGACGAGATAAACCCAAATGAGATCCAGAGAGCTGCGCTCGCGGAGCGCTGGCAAACAGAGAAGTCTTCTTCAACTCCAGTGCAGCCTTCTGCTCACATCATGGAGATCAGCTTCTGAAAGGGAAAGTAAAAGTTTTAAATAGAACCATGCGAGAACACTGAAATCATTAAAAGCCCCTAGGAAGGATTACACACACACACACACACACACACACACACACACACACACACACACACACACACACACACACACACACACACACACACACACACACACACACACACACACACACACACACACACACACACACACACACACACACACACACACACACACGCCCTGTGAATCCAGCGTCGTCGAGGGACCTCGTTTGGAGGAAAGCAAGTGCGTTGCCCGTGCATGGTGGGGGACCTCGTTTGGAGGAAGCAGTGCGTTGCCGCGGTAATGGCTGTCGTTCCCACACAGGGTCAGATCGATGGAACACCCTGCTCACCATCGCTGGCGTCTCCTTACGTAAACACCCGTACGCTTTCACTCCCGCTAATTTGCTAAGTTTGTAGGTTTTTGGAGGAGGAGACGGAGAGCTCTGGGGGTTCAGGGGACCCCGGGGTCAGCCGTTCTTTCTTCCTGCTAATGGTTTGGAAAGCCGACATAAATATCCACGTGAACTGTTGTTGTGCTGCATGTTCCTGCCAGCCGCACCTCTCCGGCACACGCAGGCGAGGATGATGTGTGAATCCACCCTCCTCCAAGCTCCTCCTGCTGTTTGACTCCGGGCCGCGCTCCACTCCCAGCTCCAGGTTACAGACACCCCCCCCAGTGTTAACTTGATCCCACATGTTCCTCTCGCCGCTATTCATAGACATGAGCCATCAGCCTCCGTCCATCCTCCTCCTGCTGGATTCTGTAGGCCACTGTGTGTTCTTCGAGTCCCGATGCTCTCCCGCCTGACGTCCTGCTCACTTCAGGCCCTCGTCCTTCAGGTGTTGAGGTGCGACGTAGCAGCTGTCATCTGGGGGTGCCCTGGTAGGATGGCCAGCCGTCAGCTGGTAGCTGGACAGCCTGTGGGCTGCGGTATTCCGTGGACTGCACCTGCAGCTCCATGAGACCCCTTAGACCCCAGACCACTGTAGACCGGCTACTCAGACAAATCAGGGCATCTCTTCCCTGATTGGTTCGGGGAATGCAACACTTGTCCAGCACGAGATGTGGAGGGAGGGAGCAGAGAGGAACGTTTGGAGGTTTAGTTTCTCAACCGGGCTCATCAAGCCGTAAGCCTTCACCCTCCAACCTCGGCCCGCGAGGCTGCGTCAGGCTGCGACGGCGGAGGACGTTTAAGGACGTCCTCCTCTCTGCGTGGAGCTCCCCCAGGTGCACAGGTCCAGCTGATAGGTCCTATCTCCATGGACCAGACCCTGGGAACCTGAGTGCTAACGCCCCTGTCCGTAGAACGTAGTCCCGGTGTTCTGGACGTCGTGGGCTTCAGACAGGTTCACCCTGGTGTTGTACCACAGTGGTGTGTGTGTTTGTGTGTGGGCGTGTGTGCACGTGTGAAGCCACTCGAAGACACAATAGTGTACCCGGGGTGGAGAGACCTCATATCAAATCCAAACCATAGTGAGTCTTTCTGCCGCGGCCCTGCTGCTGATACCGCCTCCATCCCCATCGAGGCGTGGTTAGGGCCGAAGAAAGGGAACGATGCTTTCCCTTTCATCTAGTCCTGATGCACTGTTCAGTTCTCCCCCTCTGCTCTCTCCCTCTCCCCCTCTCTCCCTCTCCCTCTCCCTCTCTCCCTCTCTCTCTCTCCCTCTCTCTCTCTCCCTCTCTCAGAGGCGTAATCCCCTTTTCTCCTCAGACCGGTGAGCGTTTGTTCTGAGGACGGGCGCCTCAGAACAGCGTCCTGGCCGCCCTTGCCGCGACCTTGGAGAGCAGAACGCGGTAAACCTCCCTGCTGGCTTTGTTGAATTCAGCAGAAAAAGAGCAAAGCGGAGAGGAGAGAGCGGCTGCTCTGTTCTCCGTCAGGATGGAGACGGAGCGGACTCACGCCTCGCTCTGCATTCTACTGTAGATCTGAAGAAATAACAGCCGCCCAATAATCCTGATCGGTATGCGGAGGGCCCCCCGTCCCCCCGCACCTCAATGAAATCAACTGAGGGGCGTAAAACACAAGACCTTAACGGAGCAGTCTGCTATCAACCTACCGCTGCTGTCCTGGCAGAGGACGTCCCATCGGTGGGGGGTCCGGGAGGGTGTGAGGTCCGTTCCCTGCTCGTGTTCTGGGGGCCAGGCTGTAACACGGGGCCGGCAGTCAGAGAGGCCAGGGGCCGCCGGTGGTTTGATACTCGTCACCGTCTGTCGTCTGTATTCCACTCAGGAGGAACCGGTTCCTTGGTCCGACGGAGCGTCTCCCGCCGCCCGACTGACGGCTGCCCTGGAGAACACCGGGGAACACGGTGACCTTGGCAACGCCGTACCCCCTCACTCCTCAGAAGAAGGGGTGACACAAAGTGGGGCCTGGAAACCTACATCCTGTTGCCTTGGTTTACAAACCACCAAACCTTTTGTTGCATGTGCGAAACTGTGAGCTGTTATGATTATGGCATTAGAGAGAGAACACACACACACACACACACACACACACACACACACACACACACAACACACACACACACACACACACACACACACACACACAACACACGACACACGTGTGTGCACACGCACACACACACACACACACCACACACACACGAACAACAGCGTGATGTGAACAGCACCACACACACGACACACTGTGCACACACACACACACACACACACACGCACACGCACACGCGCACACACGCAAACACACAAGAGGGCTGATGAATGACAAAGATCTGGACCACCCCCCCCCCCCCCCCGCCCCCCCCCGGGCTCCTGACCTTGTGACCCCTGGTGTCCGGCGATACCCGGACCTCGTCCCGCCCATCGCGCCCGGACAAAGGGAGCGCTGACCGCTTGGAGAAATGGTAATCTGTGGCCGAAGCGGCGCTTGAATAAGAGCGGCTCTGTTCATCAGACCGGAGGATTCTATTGGTCGACGCTCTGAGCCGCTCCCCACGGCCGCAGGACCACCGCCAGCACCAGCTCAGCCCTTCATCACTCTTCATCACTCTTCATCACTCTTCATCACTCTTCATCACCTGCAGAGCGAGGGCAGCCGAGGCCTTCAGAGGGAGGCCGCTACATTATTTAATAACATGGGAAGAAAGAAATGAGCTCCGGGTCTGAACGGAGAGGAGGCGCCTCGGTCAGGACGCTGCGGAGACGGAGAGCTGAGGTTGGACCCGTCTAAGGAGGAGGAGGAAGAGGAAGAGGAAGAGGAAGAGGAAGAAGAGGAGGAGGAGGAGGAGGAAGAGGAGGAGGAGGAGGAAGAGGAGGAGGAGGACGAGGAGGAGGAAGAGGAAGAGGAGGAAGAGGAGGAGGAAGAGGAGGAAGAGGAGGAGGAGGAAGAGGAGGAGGACGAGGAGGAGGAGGATCCATGGTCCGTCTTCAGATCAAAGCCGAGGATGGGGAGAAGCGATGGTGTAGAACACCCAGTAACATCTTGGTCAGTGTTAGTTCTTACATTGAGACCCAGTCACCTTACATATCCACTGCACGAGGTGACCTGCTTCCCCACCAACACAAGCATCACTTAACACAGGGAGAGAGCAGTATCACAGTATATATACATATATATATATATATATATACTGCGTATAGTACACACTCCTATACCACCACAGCATGCAGTACCAAGCTCTGGAATTCTTTTATTCACACAACCTGACACCTCTCATCTCTGGAGTGTTTGACGCCAACAATGGTTCTGTATCGAGGTGCCACATGACGATGAGGCACGATGAGGCGGGGGGGGGATACGCGCGTGTGTGGTTGTGGTCCAAGTGTGTGTGTGTGCCAAAAAAGAATTACAGTGGGGTGCGTTCAACATTTATCCATATTTTAAAGAGATTGCTTTTTCCTCCACTTGGAAGCGATCAATTACTCCCCTCCCTGCCCCCCAGGGGGAGAGCGAGCGAGACACGGTGTGTTGTGTGTGTGTGTGTGTGTGTGTGTGTGTGTGTTGTGTTGTGTGTGTGTGTGTGTGTGTGTGTGGTAGTGTGTGTGATGTGGTGTGTGTGTGTGTGTGTGTGTGTGTGTGTGTGTGTGTTGGTGTGTGTGTGTGTGAGCCTCCTCTGGCAGTTGGACAGCATCCAGGTTAAGAAATGCATTCTTTGGGCTGAATCACAGACAGGAACAAACGCACTATTGGGGCTCCTGAGGGTCCCTTTGAGTGAACTGGGCATCGGCTCCTTGATTTCTAACAAAACTTTAATTGGTTAATTATCCCGTGTTGCCCGAACCCTAACCCTAACCCTAACCCTAACCCTAACCCTTACTCTAACCCTAACCCTAACCCTAACCCTTACCCTGATCCTCACCCTAACTCTAACCCTCCAACACGTATTAGAGCCATTTTGATATTTATGTTTGCAAATGAATTTGGATGTTTAAGATTGAACACTTTTGAAATGATTCTAATATTTAAATTCATGAAATATGGTTTATTAGTACAGTGAATTATGACTTACAATTGTGTAATTCTATGTTAAAAATCTGATTGACTGCCGTGTTCTGTGGCGTCTGACATATTGACTGACAGCTGTCACATATATTGATGGTATCTATGACCAGGTGGAGCAGAAGTGGCAAACTAGTGTGAAGGGACATCTTTGTTTGTATTTGTAGTAAGAAGGGAACCAATAAATCGATCTATGATTCAAGAAGCGCGTTGTCCAGATTTATCGGTCCTCTGCGTCTGAAGAGCTGCGCTTACAACGTGGACCACGGGTCCCGCATGACCGGGTTTCCAAACCAACAACCCGCTGTTTAAGGGACCCGGTAACCAGGGGAGGAGGGTGCCAGGTCGTCATAGCATACGCGTTGTGTTCTCAGGTTTTGGAAATAAATAAAAACCGCATACTGTTATCGGTGAGTTGCAATTACGCGCATAACCGTTAATCTGTTTTGCTTTTAATTTAGGCCTACAGAGTTTAATTAAGACACACGGCGCTGGATATAATTGGGGTTGAAAGGTCCAGTAGTTCAATGGCCACTGGGATACAGCATATAAACACTATGTGAAAGACACTGTTAGCTTTAGCTTCTCCCTCTACCTCGCCAACGTGTCAGCCTGTTAAGAGTGATGCGTCCGCTGTCAAAATCAACGGTCAAACTAAAAAGAGGATGCCTTACCTTGATGGCTGATGGTTGCTAAAGTAGTAGGACCCATCAACAGAGCAATGCTCAGAACAAGACCATCACAA
>OLKM01002356.1:0-72691 GCA_900291075.1 Melanogrammus aeglefinus | reverse complement strand
AATCGCATTCGCTTCCCATCGTCTCCTTTGTACCACACCCAGCACGCACACAGACACGACACAAATGCACGCACTAACACAAACCCGCAAGACACAGTTCAAAACTCACAAAAAAAGGTGAAGCCTCAAACCGACACAATACCGTGTCATTGAAAAGTCAATGTTTCAAATCCAGGTTACCAAGATGAAAGTAACCAGTGTCCTTGTCACTCAATTCCTGGTTCGCTTATCGCGCTTGTCGCTTGCGATCATGGGGTCAGTCGATGTAAGTATGCGTTGAACTAAGGTAACTTCGATCTCATTATCAGCTCTCTCGGTCCTTTCTCTTTTTCTTAACTTTAAATCTAAATATACATGGATCGACAGAAAACCTTTGCCGTGTTCAGTCTCTCCATACACGCTGCTGTGATTGCGATCTCGGTGCTTAGTCACACACATCTTCGTTCTTCTTCCTTGCACCTCATTCTCTCTCGATGGATCCGCCCTAGCTCATCATCGCTAGACTCAGACCGGCTACTCGTTGACACGACACCGCTGAGTAGGCACCGACCATCGTACCAAGTAGGGCACCTATCCACCCCTCTCAGCAGAAACAGACAGACCGAACGGACAGACAGGGTTCAAGAGATACAATCACATACAGACCTGGACAGCACCGCGATCTCAGAGCCATACAGACAGACAGCAGACAGACAGATTCCAGACAGGTCTAATACATACCTAATTTGATCAGACATGCACAGACATGCCAAGGTTAAAAAATAATCTAGATGGACAGACAGACAGTTAAAAAAGCAATACAGACCGGACAGACAGTCGGTTAAAAACATAACTGACCGACAGGTTGAAACAGACAAGACACGAAAGACGGTTTCAACATACAGACGGACAAGCATCAGACAGGTTAATAACCTCTACGGAAGGCAAGACAGACATTAGGTTCCATTCCGAGCGTCTGATCCATCCGTGAACGCGTGCTTCCCCGCTCGCTTAACGTCCACCTCCCACTTTCCCGAGTCAACGCGTCTTCGTTCTCTTGAACACCCCTGACCCCTGACCCCCAGGGACCCCGGGCTGGGTGCTCTGCTGACCTCTTCTAAACACAGCAGACGTTCCGCAACCTTGCATACTCCCAAACAGCTAATTACTGGTTTTCTCCCATTAGCCCAATGACCAGCATCACACAACAGAAGCGCCTTTGTGCCACCATCTTACTTTAGTACACAGGGAACAAGCGAGGACAGACACGGCCAGCGCTCGGGAGGCGTTCTCCCTCTCGACCGGTTCGCATATCGCAATCGCTTCCCCACCGTTTGGTACTCACACCCAAGCAGCACAGACATAACAAGCACCATAGACACACCAGACACAACAATACGCACGCACAACGCCATTCAAAAAACCATCAACCGTCTCAATCCAGCGCTTAACAGATGGAAGTAACCCACGTGTTCCTTGGTCACGTCAATCCGGTGGTTTTATGCGCTTCAAGTCTACGCACTGGTTTTTTACTTTAAAATCTTAAATACATTGGCCTTTGTTTATTTTTTTACGGTCATCTCTATTTTCTTTATTATTCATTGTATTGATTGTGAAGCCACTTTGAGCCGGCCCTTGGTGTATGAAAATGCTATATAAATAAAATTGCCTTATTGCCCTATTTTTTTCTTAAGGGGATTTCTACCATCAACGATCAGTGACTCCGGATCTCCAAGGTTTCCTCCATAAGCTCTCATCTCTTCCTCTTATTCGAGGCAATCAGGCTCAGACACACGTGACGCGCAGTAATACGTTCCTTTTGTAAAATTCCACCAACAGTCTCCCTTCCTGACGAGCCAGACGCCCAACTGGCTGCCAAAGTGTCATGGTGAGGAGGTGGAGGGAGGCAGGGGGTTGTGGTGGAGCCGGAGGGAGGGGTGGAGGTGGAAGGGGGCCGCGGTCAACCTGTGTTAAAATGTGTTTCTTTAATCGCCTAGGTAAAACGCGCTAACCTAAAATTAAACAAACACACCCACGGCAAATCACTCACTACACTCACTACACACACACACAACACACACACACACACACACATCACACACACACACACAATACACACCACACACACACACACACACCACACACACACACACACACACACACACACACACACGCCCATTTACCGAAATCACTTACTCTGTGTGTGCTTGGCTGACCACCCACACATGCATACACAGACACAGACACGCACACCACAACTGTCACACACACTCTAGGAAAGGGACCTAAGAAAGTGGCGGAAGAAGTGGGACGGGGCCAGAGGCTATAGGGGCTGGCCTGCACTTCACCTGCAGTGAAAAGGTGTTTCTGGGCAAGAGGGGGGGGGTGGGGAGGGATGTTGGAAAGAGGTGTAGGAGGACGAAGAGGGACAGAGGACGTTGCCTCCGTGCATTCTCTCAGAGCTGCATAGACAAGAACCATAAAGCCCGGAGAGATATTTGAAATCAACCGATGAAATGCTGTTGGAGGAGCCGTGCCAGGGTCCCTTGAGATCGATCGAAGCTCTCGATTCGTCCTGATTTCCACCGGTCCCAAGACTCTGACTCTGACCCAGGACAGCATCAGGACGCGCATCAGGACAGCTCTCTGATCCCACCGGTCCCAGACTCTGACCCAGGACCAAGCATCACGGACGGCACGGGCTGCTGGCTGGAGTCTGAGACGCAGAGCAAAGGGTTAGACCATGGGCCTCCGGCGGCCCGGAGGACCCCTCTCCTTCTCCTCCTGGTCTCCCTCGCTGCTGTTCGGAGCGCCGCGTCCGGCCCGGACCAAGACCTCCGGGCCGGGGCGGAGCCCGGTCCTCCGGAATGACGTGACCCCGCGCCGCGGCCACGCCGCCCCGGCGCGGGGGGCGGCCGGGCGGCGAGCGGCGGCGGACGGCGCCGGCCACGGAGACCACCCATGGCGGGAGGCCCAACGGTACGGCGGCGCCGGGGCACGGCTGCGGCGGGAGCTCGGAGCACCGGGCCACGCCGCCCCCACACCACACCCTGCCCATCGTCAGCTGGAGAGTCGGGAGCACGTCCAGGCGCCCTACCTGGTCACCCTCTGGATCCTGCGTCAGCTGGATCTGCAAGCTCAGTGAGTCCACACACACACTGACACGCAGCCAGTGTGTGTGTTGATGTATACACACCACCACACCACACAACACACACAATGATGTACACTCACACAACCCGCGCGGCTCTGCTGTACACACATACACATACACAGGCACCACACACACGCTGACCATACACACACACACAACACGCTGACATACACACACAGACGACACACACCGCGCTGACACACACACACCACACTGACACACACACACAACATATATATGTTTTTGTCAAATTCAAACTAGTGGGGCTACTCACTAAATGCTCGCGTTTTGGATTGGCTGAGCTACTAAGTAGGCTATAAGTTAATAGCCTACTAGTAGCGCGTCAACCGCCGGCTTTGTATATGGCCAAATTCACTTTTGTAAAGACACGCGGCGTGACCATATATGTACACAAAACAAAAGTGATATTAAATTATTTTCTGGATATTGTTTTCATGGGTTTTTACTGCCTACTAGAGTTTGAAATTTTATTAAAACAATTATCCCTCGAGCGCGGAATGGGCTATTGAGTCATAGCCCGTTTCGGGGCTCGACGGAATAATTGTTAAATATACTTTTGTTGTTGCATTTGAATGTCAGACAGCGTGTTCCACCCCAGCCACCTTTACATACAGAACACAATGCAAAGTAGCAAAGGAAGGTCAAAGGAATCGATAGCCTGAATGCTAATTCAATTCAATTCAATTCAATTCTATTTATATAGCCCTTAATTACATGTACAGTCTCAAAGGGCTTTACAGGCCACATCTTTATGCCACCCTGACCATAGCTGCAGAGGGCAAGAAAAAAACATAAACTTAATACTACCATTCATAAATGTTAACCTCCTACTAAAAACAATCTGACTCGAATGCATGTCATTAGTGGGAGTAATCTCCTTAAAGATCTCGTTCGGGACAGTCAGACTACTCGCCGGCTGGCTGCGTGGAAAGCGAAATTAAGGTTTTGTGGTTCATCGCCATGACTTCACCTGTAGAAATAACAATATGAGTTTGAGGTCAGTTCATCCTGAACTGAGACACTGACCTTTCAACCCTGAAGGGTTATCTTATTTGGAGCATTATCTGAGCCATAAAAAGGGCTACCTAAAAAGGTTAACTGTTTTGGACCGTTCTGGGCAGTTACTTTGGGCGGTCTTGACTGGTCTAATGGTGGGTGCTAGGGTCGACCACACACTACCAGTAACATGTCGTTATCCAGTTGCCAAAAAGTGATTGAAGCTTCTTCTGCGTGACGGAAATGTTGTTTCCGCCTAACATGACATATATTTAAAGATTATAGCGCACCCAGTCCATTCAACCTGTTAAATACCTTAAAAGGCAACCCATTAAATTCATCTTTAATGGGTTAAGAGCTAAACCAACGTTGACACTCTCCCTGGCTGCATCCGTGGACCCCAACTGCTTCAAGACAGCCGCTACCGACCCGTGCATCGAAGAATGCTCCTCCAGCCTCCTCATGATTGTCAGCAAAACCAAGTAGCTGATTGTGGACTTTAGGAGAGCAATAGAACAGAACAAAAGAATACACACACACACCACTGTGGATTACTGGGACTATTGGGGAGAGGGTGAGTGGTTGAGAATACCTGGGAGTCCACAACACAGAGGAACTGGCATGGTCCACACACAGACTCCCTTTCCGTCAGCCCTTCAACCCTGGAGCCACGGAGAGCGTCACTGCCTGGTGAGGCAACAGCTCTGCCCCGAATCCGACAGGAAGGCTTTGCAGAGAGTCATGCATTCGAATGAGTGCAACTGTTGGAAGTACACCCCTCTCGATGCAGGGTTGACACACCAGGAGGTGCGGTACCAGGGCGTGTAGATTCATGAAAGAGCACTCTCCGCCACAACGACCGACCGTCCGGCTGCTGAGTCGAGGGCGAGTGCCTCCGATGCCACGTAGCTAAAACAGAGATGTTTACAGACCATCAGGACTGTAAACAGGCTTTTATCCAAAGCGACTTACATCAGTTAATACACACACCGACGGCAGAGTCAACCATGCAAGGCGTCAGGAGCATTTAGGGTTGTCTTGCTCTAGCCGACGGCAGAGTTCAGGATCCATGCAAGGCGTCAGAGCATTTAGGGTTTCTTTTGCTCAGGGACACCATCACACTACTCCAGCAAGCAGGAGCTGGGGATCGAACCTAGCAACCTTTCGGTTACAAGACAAACTGCTCTACCTCCTGAGCTAAGCCAACCCGAAGACATAGTAGATACACACAGCTTCGGAGTCCTTCGCCTTTTCAGGCAGCCAGTAGCGGAACGGTTCCTTCCTTCACGTGGATGAGATCAAATCCAACTTTATTTCTAGCGGGCCTCTCACACAAAAAACAGTGTGCGACAAGAACAAACGGTTCTAAAAACGTACAAGGAACCTACAAGGAGTCTCACACTCTGCAGATTATTAATGAGAATACAATAGAAATCTATAATATAATATAATACCCTATAATATAGTGCCCGGGAAACCGCTTTCCCTCACCCTAATATTGAGCCTGTTGAAAACATTGACTGAAATATGAAATATAAAACCTTTTTTTTTGTCATACTGGGTTGGATTTATGGTTAGATGGGGGCTTTCCTTTTAGAAAATAAGAACATAGAAAGACGGAAAACCGAAAAAAAACCTCAAATTGAAAAGCACAGAGGTCAGGCCGGCTGTCCTTGCTTCTTAGGGACCCAGGACCGTAAATGGTCTTAATGTCCTTATGGGTCAAGTTGTACAGTAACCTTATCCATACCTCTAACCTTCCTTTTCTACTTTAAAATGTACTTAATTGGCCATTAACTGTGGCAGTCTTTAGCCTTAATGGTTGTGTTACCTAATGGTTAAGCTCCGCGCGGACGACAAACTGCTTCTTAAAATGATAAATAAGTTAATAAAGCTTTCGATGTGAAGTCACAGGCAAGACTCTGATCGTTTCCAGCGTCGTTCCGCATCGTTAAGTCCCTATCAGCCAGCACCTCGGCGAAAAATGCAGTTCTATTGGTTCTACATTGTCGTCATTGTCGTCCTGAGACTGGTGTGTTAAATCAGCGACACAATGATGTGAACCAGCACTCACGCACCTGTGTGGTGTCTTATGTTGGTATTTTGTGTTTCGGCTCTCAAACTGAATGGGGCTATTGTGTCTGAGACAAGACATGTCTTCATGTAGGACAGTGGGACTGGGAAGGGCGTCCACTCATCACAAACACACTTGTCTTCCTTTGAATGACAATTAATCGATTGATAAATAAATAAATGAACACATCTCAACTACAAGGAGACAACTGATCTATTTATAGACACTGTACACAGCTTACAACATATTTGGGTACAATTGTTTAAGCTACATTGTTTTTTCCTATTTCAGAAACATTGTATTGCAATGCATTTTGTACTTTGTCAACCAATAGAAGAGTCAAGAAACTAAGGTCAAGCAATTTCCCTTCGCGGACAAACTAAGCTTCATCTTTCTAGTTCTTTATTCGATACTATAGAGGCTTTTCCCATTCCTCCTCACTGCTCTGAGAAAAAATACATCCTGCTTTCCAATTGGTGCGTCACCCTTGTATTTCAGCCTTCGTCTTGAGCGATCACAGGTGCTCCAGAGCTATAACGACCTCATAACAATGCGAGAATGGACTGTTCCATATCTGCCCCTCTTCAGTGTGAGGGCCAGGTGAGTGAGGTGGTCAGAGTCAATCATTACGTCAATATAACCTCTAGGATGTGTTGGTGGTGAAAGGCCGGAATATGTTACACAAGAAAAGTTTCAGTTTAACACTAAAACAAACAAAACGTGTGCTGGTGGTAAAGGCGTCGCGTGGACCAGCATCTCCCCCCCCCCCCCCCCCCTGTCCTCTCTCTCTCTCTCTCTCTCTCTCTCTCTCTCTCTCTCTCTCTCTCTCTCTCTCTCTCTCTCTCTCTCTCTCTCTCTCTCTCTCTCTCTCTCTATCTCCCTCTCTCTTCTCTCTCTCTCTCTATCTCCTCCCGCTCAGGGACAATAACACATGCAGCAGTACAGTAGACAAGCAGACCGACACACACACACACAACCATAAACACACACACACAACCATAAACACACACACACACACACACACACACACACACACACACACACACACACACACACACACACACACACACACACACACACACACACACACACACACACACACACACACACACACACACACACAAACCACCATAAACACATACATAGAACCATAAACACTTAAACCCACACCCACATTTGCACAACCATGACAAGCATACACACACCCTCTCACACACACACAAATTCAAGGACAACGATCAAAGAATTAATCACAAAAAGCACCTATCAAGAAACCCAAATACTTTTACCGCATAGCATTGCTTATAACGCGTCACACATCAACTTAGTAACTACTTGAAGTTCCTATAAAGTTCAAAATAGCTTTTTAAGAATGCGCACACAGGACCCAGCTGGAATGTGAGCATTTCAGATTAAAACAAGACCGCAGCAAAGTGAGTCGTGATTTGTTTTTTGAAGATGGCCGACTCATCAGATGTCTTAGTGGCGTATCAGCTACGCGTGCCACCAATGACGGCCCCGGAGGCAGATACAGACAGCTGAGCAGCGCGGTTCTACACCGCTCGGCCCCCCGCTCGCAACTCACCACCCACCCAACACAGACACAGCTGGAGGAGGCTGAGGATACAAAGTCACAGAGACACATCGACGATACATAGAGAGAAGATAGAGAGAGGGAGAGACAGAGAGAGACAGACAGAGAGAGAGAGAGAGAGAGAAAGGGAGAGACATCTCAGCAGAGGCAGCACAAAACCAAACTAAAGACTAGAGAAACTCTTCTGGCCCTCTACGGCTGAGATCGTCTGACCCACTTTTGTGTCTCCATCGAGGTCACCTTGAGGGTCTCTATAAGGTCACAGCAAGGTCAGTCAACCAATCAGAGAGTCTGCTGTACAACTAGTTGATTCCGCTCAGATCTAGAATGGCAGTTAGTGAAAGCACATACGGGTGGCTGCTATGGGCTGCCCTGGTGGCTTGCTCAAGGGCAGGGCACTCGAGCCCGGGGCCTGGGCCCAATGTCAGCGGCTACGGCGTGTCGGACCTTGAGGGGATACCCCTGGTGGAGCTGAGCTGGCACGACGTGAAGACGCCGTTCTTGGTGGTTCTGTGGATATCAGTGGCCGGGGTGTTGAAGTTGGGTAGGTAGGTGTGGACGTCGTGCTTGGTTGGTCGGTCTAGCGGATATGATAGTTTCTGATTAAAATACGTTCAAATGTATGATTAAAAACAGCATTTCAAAAAACAGCACAGTCATTTTTCGCAATCTTCCTGTAGGCATTCTTAGAAAAAAGTAACAACAACATATAGTAGTAATAGTAATCGTAAATTGTGGTAGTAAATTGCTTATCTTTATTTCCCTTTCGGAAAGAAAAGGATATTCTTGTGTAACCTCGGGAGAGAGTCAGGAGTTACAGCTGCACAGAATAAATAGAGCAGTGCAACTCAGAGGAAGATAAAGATTCAAATAATCAGATTATTTATTTATGGGATTTTAGCGAATTGGGTAATATCACATTTTATCAGGTGAGAGGTGATCATGTGAGCTGTTCATATTGATAAGAATTGAAAAGTACTGATAACACACCACACATTGTCTGAGTTAAATCAATGTTGGGAAAAAACGATCTATCTAACAAAATCTATATCTATCCATCTATTGCTCTCTCTCTCTCTCTCTCTCTCTCTCTCTCTCTCTCTCTCTCTCTCTCTCTCTCTCTCTCTCTCTCTCTCTCTCTCTCTCTCTCTCTCTCTCTCTCTCTCTCTCTCTCTCTCTCTCTCTCTCTCTCTATCTAACCATCTCTCTACTACTTTGTAATGGGCGAGAAAGACAGTTGTGCTATAATGGGCTCTATGCACAACTCCACTACTTCCTGGATTTAGTGCAGCTCCTTCATTTCCTGTCTTACATTACTGGACAAACTGATTAATCCAGGTGTGTCTGAGTAGTCACAATGGTCAGACACACCTGGATTAATCAGTTTATCCAATAATGTAAGACAGGAAATGAAGGAGCAGCACTAAGTCCAGGAAGTAGTGGAGCTGTGCCAATTAAACTAACGTTGCGCAACCACGACTTGAAATCTAGTGACACTGTACTGCGAGAATACACAAAACAAAAGAGCTTTGAGCGATGCTATCTTCAACAGGAAAGCTCACTTTAGAAGGAGATCAATCGTAGGGACTATGCAGAACTAATAATGAACAGAAAGACCACGCTTTGAATTGGACTATTATAACTATCTATTTAAGGTGTCTTTGACTCCCTATGAAAATGATACAGCAGTTACAATAATTCGTTAAAAATAGCCTTACTATAATAATAGCCAAGAGTAGGCTACTATCAGCCCCATCATGTGGTCCCGATATAACATTTTATGCACATTCCATTTCGCAGAGTCGCATGCCAAGAAGTCACTCTCACTGCTGATTTAAACGTTAAGAGTTGATTTTTCTAGTCATGACAGTAAAACAAACAATGATAAATCATATCTAATAATGCAGCGTCTATTGCACTCTTTAGCCGTATGCCTACTGATTAGCAAAAGGCTATTTGTTGTTTATCTTGGTTTCTCAATAATTCTGTCTCTCTGGTAGGCCCATAACTAATTCAAGAAACCTTCCACAATACCTCCGGAGCACACAAGCAAAAGGGCACTTTTGAGTTTAATGGTCCAGCAAAGGCTAGCCTATATCAACAGAGCTATTGAACATTTCCAAGCCCAAGTGTGCCCAACTTAATCTGTAACCCAATTGACCCTTAGAATGAATGAAAGATATCTAACGTCAAAAGCTCAGCCCTGCAGGCCTTTGGATTTGTGCTTGGTTTGGGTGTTTCCTATAAAGAGACAAGTGGTCATGTAGGTACTAATTTATCCAAATATAAGGTGAGCTCAAGCTTGTCTAAAACGATGAGGCCCACGTATCTCAATTTACCTTATGCATAGGTTATTTTAGAGAGAGAATCCCGTTTAAAAAGAGAGAAAGCATTACAGACCCAAAACAAACGTAAGTCTAACCAAGGGAAATAATTCGCGTTATATAGCCTACCATTCCTCCTATGGACAGGTTATCATGCATGTTAATTATACACCAACCACTAGTAGTACGACCACAAGAGTTGATCATTGGCAAGTGTTCTTGTCGAATGTCTGAGTTTCAAAATTTCAATCTGCATGAAAGGAAAACGGCGAAACTAAGTCAACAGACGACTATAAGTACTCTGAGGAAATAACGGATCGCTCCGGGTGGAGGGCGGCGGTTTGCCGACGGCCGCACATGACTTTCTTTCACCACATCTGATCCGATGACGTAGGAGAGGAGCGGACGCTCGCGTTCTTACTAATTAAATCCTCTCACCTACAAACAGCGATTGGTTGTCTCGCAGCAGGAACAAGCAAGAACAAACGGGGAAATACATTTGGACGATCTCCCTAGAGTGCCAACCAACCTAAATGTGGCAGTTGTCATATTTTGATTGACGTTCAAGTCCCTGCCCTAACAGAAACAGATTGTCATTAAAATGCTACACATCACAAGTTTTTGAAATTATATTATGGAACGATTAACGGATGTGAACCAATCCGTGATACAGATTTAGTTTAATAAATATAATAAAAATTCATATACTAATAAAAAACAGTTATATAACTAAAGTGTAATAAAAAAAAAGTGTATACGCACTTTCTCACACTGCTCTCCAAAGACGCATTCCTCAGCCCTCCGACACTAACCCTCCCCCTCTCTCCCTCTCCCCCTCTCTCCCCCAGTCATCGAGGCCAACCACTCGGTCACCAACTACATCCCGGAGAGCGCCCTGCTCATCTGCTTCGGCTTCCTGATCGGCGGCGTCATCTGGGCGGCGGACAAGGTGCAGACCTTCACGCTGACGCCCACCGTCTTCTTCTTCTACCTGCTGCCTCAGGTCATCCTGGACGCCGGCTACACCATGCCCAACAAGCTGTTCTTCAGCAACCTGGGCGCCATCCTCGTCTACGCCATCATCGGCACCTGCTGGAACGCAGCCTCGGTGGGGCTGTCGCTGTGGGGCTGCCACATGGGGGGCGCCATGGGTAAGAGAGGGGAGGGGGGGGGCGCCAACGGGGGTAAGAGAGGGGGAGGGGGGGGCGCCATGGGTAAAGAGAGGGGAGGGCGGGGCGCCAGGGGTAAGAGAGGGCGAGGGGGGGGCGCGCGCAGGGGTAAGAGAGAGGGGGGGGGGGCCCATGGTGGTAAAGAGAGGGGGGGGCGGCGGCGCCATTGGGTAAGAGAGGGGAGGGGGGGGGCGACAGGGCGTAAAGAGAGGGGGAGGGCGGCAGCCAGGGTTAGAGAGTAAGAGGAGGGGAGGGGGGGCCATGGGTAAGAGAGGGGAGGGGGGGGGGGGCGCCATGGGTAAAAGAGAGGGGGGGGGGGGCGGCCGCCATGGGTAAAAGAGGGGGGGGGGGGGGCGCGCCATGGGTAAGAGAGGGGGGGGGAGAGGGGGGAGGAGTCAGTCTGACTGTGGGGGGGGGGTACATTTTTTGGGGACCCGCGCAGTCGGTGGCAATGTTCTCAGCCATGCTGTGTGCACTTTTGTGCTCAATAACACATACAGGCCTTATGGCGGGTATTGGGGATTCAATTTCAGCTAGTACACACCAACCCTGTCCTCAACCGTCCTCCTGCTCCTTCCTCCTCCTCCTCCTCCTCCACTCATTGGACGAACACCATGTCTGTCCAGATAGACGTTTGACAGTGAGGAGTGTTGCATCGTGGGTACTGACGGGACCACGCCTGTGGTACCCAAGATACAACGCTAATCCTCCTCCTCCACTCATTGGATGAACACCACGTCCGTCCAGATAGATGTTGGAGAGCTCAGGGAAGTGTTGCATTGTGGGTACACACGCCCGTGGTCACGTCAGTACCCACGATGCAACACTCCTCCTCACTCTCATCCATCTATCTGGACGAAGAGCATGTACATCCAGATCGATGTTAGAGAGTTCGGGGGAAGTGTTGCATCATGGGTACTGACGTGACCCCTGTGGTTCTCCCTCCCCAGGGGACATTGAGATTGGCCTGCTGCAGTACCTGCTGTTCGGGAGCCTGATCGCGGCCGTGGACCCCGTGGCCGTGCTGGCCGTGTTCGAGCAGGTGCACGTCAACGAGGTGCTCTTCATCATGGTGTTCGGAGAGTCGCTGCTCAACGACGGGGTCACCGTGGTGGGTGTTCAGGCCCTCGCGCCCTCCTCTTCCTCAGACGAGTCTTTCTGTCTGTCTGGCTGTCTGTCTGTGTGTTTGTCTGTGTCTGTGTGTCTGTGTCTGTGTGTGTGTGTGTGTGTGTGTGTGTGTGTGTGTGTGTGTGTGTGTGTGTGTGTGTGTGTGTGTGTGTGTGTGTGTGTGTGTGTGTGTGTGTGTGTGTGTGGTTCTTTATGAAGGCGTTGGATTGGTTGTAGACTCGCGGATGTGTACCGGTTTAAACCGGTTGTTATGACCTTTGGGCGGACGGGGTACACTGATGGTTCTCGAGGACCTGATAAGGAACTACTGGTTCTCTTCTTCTTCTTCTTCTCTCCCTCCTTCAGGTGCTCTTCAACGTCTTTGATGGGTTTGTGTCTCTGGGCGGCCCTGCCATCAACGCTGCAGAGATTGTCAAAGGAATAGGTACGATCATCACGATGGGTCCCTCTGGGTACCTCTCATTGTTGGCATGGGAACCCATACATGGCCAAATCACGGAAAAGATTAAATAATGTAAAAAACAACAGTCAAAAATACAATTCAATAACCCTCTGTCTTTCTCTCTCTCTCTCCTCCCTCTATCTCTCTGTGTCTCTCTCTCCTCTCCCTTTCTCTGTGTATCTCTCTCCCTCTCTGACTCCCTCTCCCCCTCTGTGTCTCTCTCTCTCTCTCTCTCTCTCTCTCTCTCTCTCTCTCTCTCTCTCTCTCTCTCTCTCTGTCTGTCCCTCTCTCTCCCTCCCTTTCTCTAACTCTCTCTCTCTCTCTCCCTCTCTCTGACTCTCTCTCTCTCCTCCCTCTGGCCCTCTCTGTCTCTCTCTCCCTCTCTTTCTCTCTGACTCTCTCTCCCCCTCTGTGTCTCTCTCTCTCTCTCTCTCTCTCTCTCTCTCCTCCCTCTCTCTCACTCTCTGTCTGTCCCTCTCTCTCCCTCCCTTTCTCTAACTCTCTCTCTCTCTCCCTCTCCCTGACTCTCTCTCTCCCCCTCTGGCCCTCTCTGTCTCTCCCTCTCTTTCTCTCTGACTCTCTCTCCCCCTCTGTGTCTCTCTCTCTCCCCTCTCTCTCTCTCTGACTCTCTCTCCCCCTCTGTGTCCTCTCTCCTTTCTCTCTCCCTCCCTCTCTCCCCCTCTGTCCCTCTCTCTCTCTCTCTCTCTCTCTCCTCTCTCTCTCTCTCTCTGTCTCTCTCTCCTCTCTCTCTCTCTCTGTCCCTCTCTCTCCCTCTCCCTGACTCTCTCTCCCTCCCACTCTCCCTCTCTCTCTCCCCCCCTCTGTCCCTCTGTGTCTCTCGGCCAGTGTCGTTCTTCGTGGTGGCCTTTGGTGGCTCCCTGCTGGGCCTGGTGTTTGGGGTCCTGATCTGCCTGGTGACCCGGGTCACCAAGAACATCCGGATCATCGAGCCCGGCTTCATCTTCATCCTGGGATACCTGTCCTACCTCACGGCCGAGATGCTGTCCCTCTCCGCCATCTTGGCGTGAGTGCTCTGGGGGGTCACATGACCTGGATAATGTCGTTTACATGTGTAATGTCTGCGTTTTGTTTGTGTGAAGCTGACACTGGCTGGCATTATAAGTGAGTTGGGGTATTTAGTAGTAATATTTATGTAGTATTGCCCAGAAAGGGAAGCATTTCCATGAAATCTTTCCTTAAATGAGCAGTGAACAAAACCTCTATATTGCATATGAGGTGCATAAACAAATCTTATTTTCAAGCAAAATTCTAAATGATACATCCTTTCAAGCCATCTAGTTTGAAACTAGCCCGGCTAACACCAGACCTCATCTCAATCTACACTGAGATGAGGTCTGGGAACCACACGTTCATTTTCTCGTATTTGAGGCGTGGTTTACGATTGCCCGGAGCCGTTTATTGAGCGCTACGAATGTCTATCATATGAGTCTGTACGTCGCTCATAGCCAATCGTATCAATTATACCAGATGACATATTTAGAGCGACAGAAATTCGATGAGTAGTTTGAGACACATCCAACTGAGAAACATTGCTTTCTGAACGCGTCGTACATCCATATCAACACCTGAATGCAGGACCTTGTGTTTGTCTCTGTGTGAGTTTGATTATTGAGGCTTGGATCATGTTCCATATAGCCTACTGCACTACCATAACTATATAATAACAGTATGAACACATGACCTTGTGTTTGTCTATTTGTGTGTTTGTTTGTTGAGTTTTGGATAGCATTCTGCCATAGCATTATCACAACAAACACATTACCTTGTGACTGTGATGTTTTTTTGTTGAGTTTTGGATCGTTTTCCATATACTCCAATACCCAAGCAATATAACAACAGTAAACACATGACCTTGTGTTTGTCTCTGCAGCATGGCCTGCCATACCAATACTGTAATAATACCATAACAACACGTGTGAAAACATGACCTTGTGTTTGTTTGTTCATTGGTTTGCTGCGTTCAGCATCGTGTTCACGGGCATCGCCTGCCAGCGCTACATCAAGGCCAACATGGACGAGGCGTCGGTGGCGACCGTCCAGCACGCCATGAAGGTGCTGGCCAACGGTTCGGAGACCATCATCTTCCTCTTCCTCGGCATCTCCGCCATCGACAAGGGCATCTGGGTGTGGAACACGGGCTTCATCCTGCTCACCCTCCTCTTCATCTTCGTCTACAGGTTCATGGGTGAGCCATGATGCTTGCTGGCTTCTGGTTGGACGAGAGGTGCCGCGTGCCGTAGCGTGATTGGTTAAAACTCTGTGCACAATTGATGTGCACTTTCTAATTATCTTTTCTTTTATAGTTTTTATAAATGTAATATTTTGTAGGGAATACTTATATATTTTTATTCCAGGATTTTGTGTATTTTCTTTTATTCCGTGCACAACCGTACAAAACAAGACCAATTCCTTGCATGTACGGTGAGGACTTTCAAAGGTCAACGTTGCCCACTCTCCCTCTCGTGGATGTTTCGCTGCCCCAGGTGTGTTCTTCCTCACCTGGATCCTGAATAAGTTCCGGCTGGTTCCTGTGGAGTACATCGATCAGGTCATCATGAGCTACGGCGGCCTGCGGGGGGCAGTGGCGTACGGCCTGGCTGTGATGCTGGAGAAGAGCAAGATAAAGGAGAGGAACCTCATGATCTCAACTACCCTCATCGTGGTGTACTTCACTGTTATTCTCCAGGTGACATGACGTCGTGATGAAACACCACACTGCGCCATGCATACATCCATCAGCCATTAGTCCGTCAGATCTTTTGTGAAAATATCTGTTACGGTTGACTTTGTCTGCCTTTAAATGAAAGAATTCCTATTTTCGACTGCTCAAGGCTCATTTTGACCAATCATGGCATCTCTTATTTTGGTTGAGCCTTAAAAAGTGTCTCACTTTGGCTCTTTTCGCGTAACATAGCCTTACACAAAATGCACATTAGCTAACATACAAAGCAAAAAAAAAAGATCTGACTGACTTGACTTGATCAAAACGTCCTGGTTGCAGGGGATCACTTTAAAGCCATTGGTCAACTGGCTGAAGGTCAAGAAGGCCGCCGACTCAGATCTCTCGCTCATCGAAAAAGTGCAAAATAAGGTACCGTGCCGAGAATACACTTACACACATTCAATAACATAGATGTACACCAATCCACTCAAGACTCATATGTGTGTGTGTGTGTGTGTGTGGCAATGTTAGCGACTCACATTACCACCTATATTACTCACTAAGATGTACACCGATCCACTCAAGACTCAAGTGTGTGTGGTAACCATGGCGACTCTCCTTGCAGGTGTTCGACCACATGCTGGTGGCCATAGAGGACATCTCGGGACAGATTGGTCACAACAACATGAGGGACAAGTAGGTGGTCACACAGCATTCAATCAGTCCGAGGTTTTCGTTGGTTTTCCCCACTAGTGGTGTGAGTCTGCGTGCCAAACGGTGCGTCTGTGTGTGTGTGTGTGTGTGTGTGTGTGTGTGTGTGTGTGTGTGTGGGTCTGTGCAGGTGGAACACCTTTGAGGGGAAGTACCTCTCCTGGCTGCTGATGAAGTCCTCGGCCCGGAAGGACCGCGACCACCTCTTCAACATCTTCCACCAGCTCAACCTCAAGGACGCCGTGAGCTACGTGCAGGAGGTGGGTTTGACTCCCAGTTGTAGGGTTCTGGCTTCAAAACCCCTTAATGTACTTCAGTCCAACTGTAGGCATCATGGAGCGAGAGGCTCATTACTCTCAGCTGCTCCTTAATGACATGTATCTGAATTGGCTTTAAGTCCCATTGGATGGAAGCGTACAGTCAAAGCGCTTCACAAAGTAAAAGTTAAAACCATAGCTCAACTATTTTCCTAAGAGGACTCAACCCATCAGTGAATCATCTGTTTAGTAGGCTACCTCCTAATTGCTCCATGCCTTAATTACTTCAGTTCAATCCACTGTAATAACGCTGGCTCGGCTAATTGGTAGAGAATGAGTCGTTAATGGCCGCCAGGAACTCATTAGGGTTGTTGATTAATGCCACAGGGCGAGCGACGAGGATCCCTGGAGTTCATACGCAACAAGACCGCCGTGGTGGACTTCAAGAAGAAGTTTGACGACGACATGTCTGACATGGTGCCAGACATCATGGCGGACGCCACCAACGACGCGGTTCCCTACGCCAACTACCTGTGAGTGGACCTGACGATCAGCGCGGTCTATCAAGTTGACAAACCTGGCCGGACCTGCATATTAATCCTATTCATCATTTCTTTCTTTCTGTCTTTCTTTTTTCTTCATTCTTCCTTTTGTTCTTTTCTCTCTTTCGATGTATTTTCTTACTTTAGTTATTTCTGTTTATTTTGCGCTCCTCTGTCTATCTTTTTTTAACTCTAACATTGCTTCTGAAGTAACATGTAATAGCCTATTTATACTAATAATTATAATAACAGTAATAAAACACTCTAATTAGCTCAGCTAATTCGCTTCACTACCAACAACATTTCAATGTTATTATGACAACTCTCGAAAAATTACATGAACAACCCAAACACTGCCATCTGGTGGTCGCAATAAGACACCCTACCCGCGGTCTACTTTAAACCTTAACTTACTGAACTCTACTAAACCTGAACATGTTGTTTGTGTCCTCTTTCCTGCAGAAGACACGATATTCCCTCGGTGAGCTTGGAGATGGATCAGGACATGAAGGGCACGAATGTCAACTCACACGAACTTCTACAGCAAAACCTCTATAAAGGAAGGAAACAGGTTGGAGATGCTAGTACAGTACAATGTCAAATATCTCTATGGTTCCACCCCAAGGTGGAAGAAAGCAGATTACCTTTTCGTCATAGAATTATATAGTTGAACAATAGGTCTACAATACAAATCAATTATGTCAAATCAAATTGGTTCAAATTAAACAGCGCTTATATGGACATGGTTTATTTAAATAAAAGCAAAATATTTATTTATGGATACAGGTAGTTTGTACTTGTATAATTGTATTCCATCAATGGATACACAATCACACGTTACATGTTGTCATTGTGGCTCACAGCACAGACACAGATACAGCAGGACTCACTTTGAAATCAACAAAGACCAGGGCGAGGTCCAGGAGATCCTCCAGAGAACCATGCAGTCCCGGCTGGAGTCCTTCAAGAAGGCCAAGACCGGAAACAAAATCACCAGGGACTCAAAGAAAGATACCATGCAGAAGGTTTGGCTCAAAGCGTTGCGGACTGAATTATGCTGCTTTGATGGTTAACACGACGTTGCGAATGACCGTTACTTTACTCTTCTGCATCGACACAGATGGCGAATGGAAAAAACACAGATTGGGATAGGAGCCGTGCGTATAGTGATTCAGGTGTGCATCTGTTTCTATTCTTGTAAACTTGAAATAACAAAAAAAATACTTAAATAAAATTCATGCAAAACTTTCTTGCCCACTTTAAAACAATAATACTTTTTTTTCCTTCTAGGTTTTGACATCCCGGAGCCCAGTGGCGCTTCCGCTGGTCCGACACATGGCAACTCGTTCCCTATGAGAATGAGCTACAGAGTGGGAGGTTAGCACCTTTATTACAACTGACCGCCATGTTAGCGATAGATACTCCACTCAAATACAAATACTAGCCGAAAGTCAAAAGTAAACCCATGGATGTAATCCAAAACAAGGACGAAATCATATTGTATATAAACCATTAGAATACGTTCGTCTTGTCTTCCTTCTCATCTGAGAAAGAAGATATTTTGTAAACCAAATGTTCATTGCTTTGGACGTCGACAGACCCACTGGCCGTTCTGATGTAATCACGCTCAGACCCAACCGCTTCCTCCTTTATTGGTGCACATGCCCTGTGTTGTCAACGAACCAACAGCTCTCTCCCAAGTCATCGTCTTCCTGTCTCATTTTCTTCTTCGTTGGTGTAGCTGGCGTGGAGAACCCGGCCTTCATGCCAGACGTGGAGAACCTTGGCGCGCTCCACCGGGCGCCCGCGTGGCTGACCCAGGCTCCACCCGACGGGGGCGCCTGGCGTGGGGGCGGAGCTTAACCAGCCCGTGACCCCCAGGAACCTGCGACGCCTTGCTCCGCTGCGATTTGGCGCCCAGTCCCCCGACCCCTTCCAGCTGGACGAGATCGACCTCCAGAGGATTCAGTCTTCACAGTCTCCACCACCGCCACTACCACCACCCCCGCCGCCCTCGTCCCTACGCCCTCCATCTCCACCCTCCTATGAGGGCAGCCATTTGTAGTGTACACACACACACACACACACACACACACACACACACACACACACACACACACACACACACACACACACACACACACACACACACACACACACACACACACACACACAGACACAGACACACACAGACACCTTCTATCCACACGCAGTCTCAGCTGCCAGACACAATCGTGAGCCACCTCAGACTTTGCACAGCCTGGCTTTTGAAATGACTCTGCGGGTGTATCGTGATTTCCCCTTTTTGATCTTTTGTTTCCCTTATCCTCTTGCTTTGGTTTTCTCCTTCCTGTCCTGTACGGTCTAAACCTCTGCTTCTTGTTGATCTAAGATTGCCCTTTAGGTTGCCCTTGATTGAACACATAAAAGTGACAGGTTGCACAAGGGAGATGAAACGGTTCTATTGATGTGTTTTTGTTTTGTATTACCTGAATATCGTTTTTGTCCAATGCTACCCATGAATGTGAGGATACTTAAATTAAAGATTGTATAAACATATAGAGATTTACCTTTGATAAACACTAAGAAGGTCAAGTATTTGATTAATAAAATGATGTGTGTGTGCGGGTTTGAGGTCAATCAAACTGCTTTAAAAGTAACTTATGTAACATATATATTTATTCACTTTGTTTGCTCTGTCCACAGTTTAAGAGGATACCAGTATGTAGTTATCAAGTCTAAAGAGAACGTGTGGATATGCCTTGGATCTCATGTCCTTTTGAAAATGTGTGTTTAGCAATAAAAACGATTTAAATGCATTTTTTCTTTTTCGAAACCATTAGCTAATCAAAATGGAGATTGACACATAATTAATAATCGCTGGTACTTATGAGAATAATAACATAGGCATGATTGTTTATAAATAAAGAACATTTATTACACTTTTGTTAAGAGCTGGAATGGTACAGAAATGAGTGACAAACAAATATAATGTCAAATAAATATTGAGTCAGCGTTGGTTTACAGGTAGTCCATCTCGGAGGTCTCCAGGTGTTTGGTGATAAAGTCAATGAGCACCTTCTCATTCACCGAGTCCTTCAGGTAAAAATGATCTCCGTCCAGCATCCGGACTGTGAAGTCCCCCAAAGACATCTCCTTCCACGCTGTAGGAATAAATAAACGGTTCATATACGGTGATCCAAACCGGGACACGGTTAAAGAATGAACACACATTGCCGTTCCAACAATGACAAACAATACCCTCCGGCTGTGGGCAAAGCACCCCTTCCCCCTCTTTAACGGTTTTGAATCACCATGGTTACACTTTCCATATAGGGGACTGTGGTGAATCAATGCTACGGCAGGGACCTCATTCACCACGTCGCCATCCTGGTTGTTAACGTTTACGGCTGGCTGGGGGGCATTTGAATGAGGAACATCGGAGAGATTTTGTGTCGTTTCATGACCGGGACTTAAAGGTCTCTCACCCTGCAGGTCGTGTGGTACGTCCTGTTTTCCGTCGAAGCAGGTGACCGCACAGGCCAGCAAGGGCCTGGTCGGCCGGTCACACCTGGATTAACAAAGGACAGAACGCCCTTCTCAATCTACGGTAAAAGATACCAGCACAATAGTTATAGGTTATTAAAGACAGGGATCTGGAATGGAATTTTTGGCAACAAAATGCATTTTTGTGTTCTGCAATACCCCACAGTAAATATTTAACCTTGTGTAATGGTTTAATTTTGGTTAATATCAGCTTTTGAACATCTGGGGAGGGTGAGTCAACATTGTAACGATGACCTACAAGGTCAAAAGTCAGGGGCTGACCTTGTTCTCAACTTTTGGGCTTGGCACACCCCCCCCCCCCCCCCCCCCAAGAAGATCAAATGGTTCCTCCCTCGTTATAGCTATGCAGACAAACGCAGTAGGAACATACCAACTCCACTAAAGGGGGAACCTTCTTGCTATCAGCCAATGATTCGAACGCCTAAAGGCCATCGACTGCATAACGATAAAGACAAAACATCCATATACGACCCATCTCCGACACAGACCCCCCACCCTGAAAGCAACAACATTGATCCATATACAAATCCAGCCAATGGCGTCAGCCCCACCTGTAGTTTTCCACTACATGCAGGTCCGCCTTCAGGGCGGGCAGGAACAGCTTCAGCACCTCGGGATTGGCTAGCAGCTCGGGGGGTGTGCCCCCTATGGAGCTCAGCCATTGGAGGAACTCTTCGTCAGTCAACTCGCTCCTCTTGGGGGCGCCGATACGAATCTCGGACTGGAGTGGGGGGTGGGGTTGGGGGGGTGGGGGGCGAGGGATGGGACAAATTAGGCCTGGGTTTGGTTGTAAATACCAGGCCGGCTGGGAGGTGAGGCTAAAGATAGATCAGGGGTCTGGTCTGAATGTCAGTGGGTGGGGGGGCTGGGGTCACTCACGTAGGGGGCTGACGCCCCAGACAGGAACAGATGGACCGGTTCTAGACCGTGGAGCCGCTTCAGAGTGTCCGCCACGGCGAAGCTCGTCATCGCCCCGAAGCTGGGACAAGGCAGGGGGGGCGGGTTAGGTCAGAGGTCAGGGTGCAGGCAGAACGTTTATATACCTGAGCCTTATTCATACCATACCTGTGACCAAAGAAGGCAAATGGCTTCTCTTTCAGAGCTGGTAGGAGGACCTCTACGATTTCGTCCACAATCTGCTGCATGTTCTGGAAGAACTTCTCCTTGGCCCTAGTCTCTCGGCCCGGGAGTCTCACAGAGTAAACTGTGAGACAAGAAAACGGATCAGGTTTGGTCCTAGTTACATTTACATTTCATAAAGAGGGAACAGCAATACACATGATGTATGTGAACATTCATATCGACTTAATACACTATCTCCCCCCCCCTTCTCTTCCATATTGCGCTACCTTCAATGGAGTCGTTGAAGACCCTCCCCCAGCGGGCATAGTGTATGGACCCTCCACCTGCCCAGGGGAAGCATACCAGCCTGGCCACAGCGTCGGGTTTCTTGGTGAAGCAGTTGATCACTTTATCCATTCTGTTTGACAGGGCAACTTTGGTCGATTACTCATAAAACTGATCTGCATATGCGTCAAGTAAGGCCACATCAGTATAAAACTGACGAATGAATGAAAATAAACGTATGCAGGATTAAATATAAAACAATTAAACAAATGCTGCCACTTGCCAAGTTGCAATTCAAAGTCCAGTTTCCTTTCCTGCTTATTTTCTTCGTGTTTTTTTTTATGGCTAAAATTATTAATGCGTATTACAGAGACATCTGCAGACCGGAGTTCGCATTACTCATTCTTCCACCATCACGGTGCGTTACCGCCACCGTCTGAACAGGAGTAGGAATCGGGGATTTTAATTCTCATAAAAAGCAAAACCCACAAATTAAAACACATAAACCAAATACTTACAAAACAATAAATTAACGATATCTTAAATTCTAAATATCTATTTTTTTTTTTTTAATAGATACCTACTAAATCAAGGCACTCATCCCCGCTCATTTCGATGGTTTACCCAACTTTCGAAACTCCTTTACCCATCACTCTCCGATCTCTATAGTTGGAAGTTGGACCAGACAATATCTTACACTGTTTCTGTCAGCTGAACGATCACATCAACTTTTAAGATGCCCTTTTAATCGTAAACAATGTACAATGTAATGTGGAGATCTATTCCGTTTCGTTGTCCTTCGGACACCTGTCGCCTCCATGTGACCATTAACACCCATTAGGTAGGCTAAATACTGCAAATGCAACGGCTTTCATCAATGGGCCAACCCCTTTATAACCGTTGTTTTAACTCATTCGGCGACAACTAGTTATTTAAGAGACATTTATATTTACACGTTAGATGGCCACTCTCTTATCGTATGTTCTAATCGCATCCCTGTAATAGCAGTTTCCTCTTTCATGCACCGCCCTACATTCCTGGTCTTCCAAACCTCATTTGGGTGCTATCAAAATGTCAATGTCTTCCCCTAACTCCATCCCACTAGCTCTGACATTCACTTGTATTGTTTCTCTTCATTAAGACTTGGCTTCTACTTTACTTAAGTCCCTGTTCACATCAATCTGGTTTCCTTTTGGTGCATCGTTGAGACATGTTTCTATGTGCATATTTCATTTCCACTAACTCATGGATGAGCTGGAACTCATATAAACTGAACTCCTATCCTCCATCCTCGGGATTCTGAGCAGTGATTGTAGTGTGTCACACAACCAATCTCGCATCATTGACTTATGAGACTGTACAACACTCTTCAGTTTTGCACATGCGCAATCCTACCTTCAAAAACTCCTCATAGTCATACCGTTGTGTGAGAATGAAATATATTTTCTTTAGATAATGGTCTCAATTATAATGTCGGGGAATTATCTTGTGCTTAAAATAGACACAGTGTCACCGATAACCCCCTCCAAAAAACATGCCCAATCATACATGACATTTGATTAGCGAGACGGGAAATTACGCCGCGATCCCCGGGTCGGTATTTCCTGACGGGTTTCCCTCACGGAGGCGGAGAGGCTGGCCGGCACACAAGAGTTCACACCGGTCTCTCTACCGAGGCGAGGACGCCGGCTACCCAGGTCCCTTTTTCTACCGGTTCGACATCGCCGAAACGACCTGTGTCATGCGGACCAGTCCTCACGACGGGTCCATTTTCAAAACAGGTACAACATTGGCGTTGAAATCTGCCTGAAATTTGACTCGTACGAGGCTGGTTTCCTAGCTCAAGCTAAGCTAATGACGTTAGCCGATGCTAAAGCTAACCGAATTAATCTCACTCCCCTCGCCGGGGAGAAAACCCTCGTCCGACGAATAACCACGGATCGTTCTCCCCCCCCCCCCCCCCCCTTCGTTTCTTTTCAGAGGTGACGAGCGGGTGCGAGGCTTTGACGGACGGACCGGGTCGACGGTGACACGATTAGGTCAACTTTCGACTGACAGTTGACACGAAAGCAGAGGGGAAGGAGGAAACTCCGGTGGTGGAGACTAGTGAACCCCTCGAAGCGGCCCGGTTCCACACACAGCGACCCGACCCGAGCCGTGGGGGTGGTGGTGGTGGTGGTGGTGGTGGTGGTGTGGGGGTACTCTGAAGTGACAGCCACCAGGGCTGTAAACGCCAAGTCGCAGAGGAACCTGCGCTAATCTTTCCATATCGGGAGCCGGGGGGACCGGACAGAGACCCCATGAATGGAAATCGGAACATCAGGTGCGGTATTCTCGGTGGTTTGCCATTCACGGCACGCCGGTTGTTTTTAAATAAGCGCGGTATGGTCTTTATTGGGCTCCACTTGGACCACCGTACATGTACTACTGGTAGACCGGTCATCTGTTGTGCTTGTTTGGAGCCCTATTGTGACTTTATGGGGTCAAACTTCAAAGGGCAGGGTCGCTGACACTGTTTGAATATACTACACCGATGTGGGTCGAAAGTGAAAGTTACACAGTTCTTGTATACATGGCTGTTTCCAGTTGTCCTAAACTATAGCTGACGAATATTTCAATGGGAATGTTTAGTTTTTTTTTTGTTTTGTTTTTTATCCATGGTGATGCTGCTGAGTGGTTGTGTCTCGTGCTGAAACCAGTCCCACTCGTTTCCTTTCTCGACGTCACGGCTGTCCGTGACAGATGGTGATCACGGTGGCGTCAGGTGTACTTGAAGCCTGGCCTCGTAGCGTAGGGCCCCTCGCGGACGCCCGCACTGACTCGCTTCCGTTTGACGGAGTGGCTTGTCTTTCACACCGGCTGTTGCCATGGCTACAGCAGCCATTGAGTACCCCGTTTGCCACATCCACCGGTAATTGATTGTCGTCACCAGAAATAGTCAATCTACCTCTGCCCACTGGCTATAAAGGTGCTTGATGTTTGGAGCACGGTAGCCTGGGCGATATTGATTGTGTGTGTGTGTGCTGGCTGGCTGGCTGGCTATAAGATTGGACATTATGGGCAGGCATACAATGATTGTATCGAGATTGTTACAATGAATCACCAAATTTACCTTGTATTCACCATGCTATTGTGCGAGATTCTAGTCGCTTTCTGAATAAGCGGTGGTTGGCCTTGGCAGTTTTATCACAAGGCAATTGGATTGTAGCTTATGCATTCTCTTTTTATTGAATCCTATTCTCTTTTAAGTCTGTGCTTCAATCCAAAAGAATGCCTGGTTTGTGTAGTGCAGGTGTTTTCTTTCTAAACATAGTTTAAAACGGTACAAATGAATTGAAATTACGAAAAAGATACAGCTTTTCCTTCTGGGTCCTCAAAACATAAGTAAGACAAATGTGGACGCACCTGCTCTTCCCATCAGCCGGCAGTTGGTTGCCATAGAGAAAGGGTTACCAGGTGTGTTCTGTTGGCATGGCAACGGCACACCAGAGGGAAAAGGAGGGCCATTGGTGGGAATTTTTTTTCTCCCTTGGAAGTCGTGTTTCTAAACAAGGCACAATCTCGGATCGTTTTGTCTGAAGCACTTATTTCAACAAATGTGTCAATGCCCCACTAAACCCTGCTCAACCCCCATCCTTCCTGCCTGCCCAACATGATCCAATTCCCTCCTAAATGTGATTATGACGTGGGTTCAGGCGGTTATCTCTTCAAAACTATGTGCAAATATATTAAAATTAAGTCAGGGTGGCTGCTGGCTTGTATTCCAGCTGTTAATTTAAGTGGTTATAACATATGCTGCAACATACTGTTTGTTTGGTTATTCTGTAGAGGCAATCTCACAATCTGTGAATTTTTTTTTTAAACTTGCATAAGCGCTCTACTACTCTACTACTACAAACAGTGTTTTATTTTAACAGTGAGCAGTGCATTTTTGAAACAGTTGTGTATGCTTTTGGACTTAAAAAAAAATATATGATTAAAAATAATCATGATTTCATACGTTTCTTAAAGTCGCAATATTTAATGTTTCGCCCTTCCCAGTTAGTATGCAGTTGGTTATAATTGAAAAACTGTCTTTGCAACTGTGTGAGGCGAACTACTAGCTCTGCTGGGTGGTGCGAGTGGTTTTGGGCCTGTTGAGTGCGATTCTTGTAAACAAAGAGGTACGGGCTGGCGAGCATTATTTTATTTGTAGGATACCTTAGTTATAGGATGTGTTTTTACATCATTGGAATGAAAATCATGTGGCATTGACTAGAGATATGGTTTACTTTAGGCTTCGAGCTAGCTGAACTCAGTCTCACTGCGACGCATGACTTTATTCAACCCGGCATGAGGTGCATTGTGGGTCGTTGTGGTTTCAGGAGCCGCAGGGGCCCAGGCCCTCTTCTCGTTGCCACGGCGACCGGGCTATGGCACCATGGGGAAGCCCATCAAGCTGCTGGCCAACTGCTTCCAGGTGGACATCCCCAAGATCGATGTCTACCTGTACGAGGTGGACATCAAGCCTGAGAAGTGTCCGCGGCGCGTCAACAGGTACTCGCGCGCGCGCGCGCACACACACACACACACACACACACACACACACACACACACACACACACACACACACACACACACACACACACACACACACACACACACACACACACACACACACACACACACACACACACACACACACACACACACACACTACCCACATGCATATATACAAACACGCACGCCCAAATTAAAACATATATGACCGTACAGATTGATTTAATGTGATGTACCTGTACCAAAATTATAATGTAATGCATATAGTATCATGCATATTTGTTTGTTTCACGAAACTAATGCATAACCAGATCTAACCAGGAACTTTTTTATCAAAGTCTTTGCAAGGCTATTGATAAGGGTTTAAGTACTGAATCAGATTAAGTAATAAATGCATTAGTTAGCCTTGTGCAGAACCGTCACCTCTCTGAAAGCCTATACCTTATCAACCACACTAGTTCAATCAAACCCAGTGTTTGTACTCTTGTCTTATCTGAGGCGTCTGGCAGTCAAGACATGTCGACGCGATGCCCTTGCTGATTGCTAAAAGTGTTGTTGTGGTGGTGGTGTTCCCCGTCAGGGAGGTGGTGGACTCCATGGTGCAGCACTTCAAGGTGACCATCTTCGGCGACCGCCGGCCAGTGTACGATGGCAAGAGGAGCCTCTACACCGCGCACCCACTGCCTGTGGCCACGGCTGGGGTAAGGCCTGCAGAGCCAGCGCATGCATGCATACCACACAGGCTGCGACCTGCAGGGATCGGTCTCAACTCACGTCCCGGTTGATTTAAATTAACATCTGTCCCAGAACGCCCCTCCCCCCTGAAGAGGACCTTCGAGATAAAAATCAACGCTCCTTTCACCGACTAGATCCAGTCGTAGCTTTTGAAGTCTGCGTTCTTCCGCTATCTCCGCACGAATCCATGTTGGCAGCGGTTTGTGCTTTGAGGCGTGAAGCTAGGCTAACGCTTCTCTCGTGGCCCCCGTGCTAGTCCGTGAGCTAACCCGCGCGCGTTATAACTCTGCCCGTTTTGGATGGAGCTAGCTACTCGACAGGCTAGCGCTTGCGCTAACACATGCTCCCCCCCCCCACCCCCCGGTGGTCCTCAGGTGGATCTGGACGTCACGCTGCCGGGGGAAGGAGGCAAGGACCGACCCTTCAAGGTGTCCATCAAGTTTGTGTCGCTGGTCAGCTGGCACATGCTGCACGAGGTTCTGCAGGGCCGCGGGGTGCCCGAGCCCCTGGACCTGGACAAGCCGCTGAGCACCAACCCGGTCCACGCCGTCGACGTGGTGCTGAGACACCTGCCCTCCATGAAGTGAGTCCCCAGCCCTGTGGCGAGTCCCAACGGCTTATGGCTTAAAGCGCCGGAGCTAGCCCATGGTCCCTAGAATAGCATCTAACTGGGAATCTCTAGCAAGTTGCTGAGTTTCGTCTGGCTGGTGGCTAGCATAGCATCTAGCTTGTTACCTAGCATAGCAACTAGCTTAGTTCTTTCGCATTGGATCCAACGTAAGAACTAGAATTAATTAAATAATAATAAATATTATATTTGAATTTAATTTTTTAGCACCTAGTGTAATAATAATATCAAATTCAGTTTATTAATTAATAAAATGATAATAGCATCATGTAGCACCTAGCATAGCATCTAAACTTGTATCTAGTATTGCCTCATCACCTGCTCCTATCATAGCATCTTGCTTTGTAAAGCATGGGAAAGCATCCGATGTAGTGTGTAGCATCATCAAGTGGGATTCCTGGTGCCTCGTTATTTATTTAGTATATATGAAAACTAAAGAACTATCTAAAGAACAGCCTGACAATGTTGGCTCAGAATATTTATTCTTTGCTGGATACTGACCCTGTGCTTGGAGCTGGAACATGGAGGTGTGTGTGCGCGTGCGTGTGCGTGTGCACGTGCGTGTGCGCGTGCGCATGACCCATAGAATACTCCCTTTACGATCAATGCCTCCATTTAACCACACACTCACTGACTTCATTGTCAGCCACCGACGACCATTGCCCACTGCTTAATTAAAGTTACAAAGATGCCTTGCTGAAGGATTCCTAAAATCCAACTATTACTAAAAACAATGCTCCACAAAGAACGACCCAAAAACCCAATGCCCTACCTCATCCGTGCCCCCCCCCCCCCAGATACACCCCGGTGGGGCGCTCCTTCTTCTCCTCCCCTGAGGGCTATGACCACCCGCTGGGCGGAGGCAGGGAGGTGTGGTTCGGCTTCCACCAGTCGGTGCGACCCGCCATGTGGAAGATGATGCTCAACATCGACGGTGAGTTGCTATGCAGACCCCCCTCTCCCCCTCCCCCTCCCCTCGTATCCCCAGGAGGTGTGTTACAGTTGTGTTTGAGTTATTAGTTCCATCTAAAGAAATAAACCGTTCCAACAAAACTACGGTCACCATTAAGACAGCCAGGATGTCTCGTATCATCTTGTTCTACTTTGTTAATAATGGTCCTTCACCTCTCTGACTCAGTTTTACTTCTAAGGGTTTTTGACCTACATTTCTCTTTCTGAAAGGCTTTGTGGGTTTGTGTCAATTCTCAAATTACAAAGAGCTTTCTTGATCCATTCATTTTTTCTTTTAATAAAACGTGATGATGTGAAGGGACACATGTTGCTATTCTGGGACCCTACAGCCAGAGGCAAACCGCTTTTTGAATTGCCTTGCGTGGCTATCATTCAAACGTGAGTCCCATAGTAACACCCCCCCTCCGCCCTGTTAACCCCCGCGCCCCCTGCTGTGTTGCCCGTCCAGTGTCCGCCACAGCCTTCTACAAGGCCCAGCCGGTCATCCAGTTCATGTGCGAGGTCCTGGACATCCACAACATCGACGAGCAACCCCGACCCCTCACAGACTCCCACCGCGTCAAGTTCACCAAAGAGATCAAAGGTAAGGACCTCTCTCACTCCGCCGCCGGCAGACCGGGGGGGCGGGACCACAGCTCAGTGTAGGGGTGACCGGTTCGATCCCCAATGTCCGCACTCGGCAGTTAGCAACCCATGAGCGAGCATGAAACGGCGTCAACCCCGCCTGCTCGATGATGAGGGTGGATAAAAAGTGTCCAGCGCTAAATGGGAAAGGCCGTCGATGGAGTATGGATGTCTCGTCCCGCTAGCGTTGGAGCATCCCGCTTTGGTGTGTTTCTGATGCTAAGCCTAGTTTAGCAAGGCGTTGGGGTAAGGAAAGCGGCGGTGGATGAAAGCTGTGTTTTGTGAGCAACGCGAGTCGCAAGCCCGCCCCGACCACCGCTGGGTCTGTAATTCTTGCGGGACTCACAGCTGGCTTTTCCTTCTTCCCTCGCTTCTGTTTTCCATGCTTACCGCATCAATAGTGCGCGCGTCAATAGCGCATGTTCTGTAATGCGGATGTTGTTCACAACCTCCCTATGGATTCTCTCTTTCGTGGATCAATGACAAAAAGTACAAACGAGTAGACGCAGTCCTTGGGATGTTGTGGATGTTGTAATACCTTGGGGGGGGGGGGGGGGGGGGGAAATATACCATGAAAAAACGATTTTCAGCTTCAGTATTTATGTTTAAATATGTTTTTTAATATACCATGGAGATCAGGGGTTTTTTTCAGCCGTAGAAAGAGTCAGCTTGCGCTGGGGGGGGGGAAGCTGCCGGTAATATACCGTAAACAAAACGATTTTCATGGTATATTAAAAAACATATTTAAAAATAAATACTGAAGCTGTCGAAACGACAGCTTCAGTATATATTTTTAAATATGTCGGTAATATACCATTAAAAAAAAACAACGATTTTCATGGTATATTAAAAAACAGTATTCAGTATTTATTTTTAAATATGTTTTTTAATGTACCATGAAAATCGTTTTTTTTTTTTGTGTTTTTTCCCAGCTGTAGAAAAGAGTCGGCTTGCGCTCGTTTTACTATCACTAAAATGCCTCAGCCCTAGTCTCATGTCTGATTTGTAAGAAATAAAAAAAATGCCCTTTTTGATTATGTCTCACTCACAAGGGTGTCCACCATCCGTAGGTCTGAAGGTGGAGGTCACCCACTGCGGCAGCATGCGCCGCAAGTACCGGGTCTGCAACGTCACGCGCCGTCCCGCCTCCCACCAGACGTACGCTCGCACTACCACACACACACACACACACACACACACACACACACACACACACACACACACACACACACACACACACACACACACACACACACACACACACACACACACACACACACACACACACACACCCCACCCCAACCCCCCCATGGCAGGATGCTTTCTATAGTACTTATAGAACATTTTTTTTGGTTACAAAGCTAGCCGTGATATTTATGGAGCCTCCACTCTTGAGTTTGGGTTTGTTTATTCTCCGTCGTCGTCGTCCCCCCCCCCCCCCCCCGGCCTGTGTGGGTGTGCAGGTTCCCCCTGCAGCTGGAGAACGGGCAGACGGTGGAGCGCACGGTGGCGCAGTACTTCAGGGAGAAGTACAACCTGCAGCTCAAGTACCCCCACCTGCCCTGCCTGCAGGTGGGCCAGGAGCAGAAGCACACCTACCTGCCCTTGGAGGTGAGCAGAGAGGCTGGCGCCGGCACGCCAACTACGGTTGGCCACAGAGGACCGCTCATGCGTGGTCTTAAGAGACGCGATTAAGATGTGTTTTATCGAATCAATGTTTTGAACCAAAGGGGCCGCCATTTTAAATGTTTACTCTTTTTTTTTTTTGCGTATCTACTGACTTATAGTTGTTTTTGCGTTGCATTAGATGCGTACAAAGTCAATACGTTGAGTTATTGTGTAATATTTATTATTGACATTTCCATACTGTTTTATTTTTATTTTAAATAATTCTGGCTGATAATTCCCCCTATCGTTATGACTCGCTGTAGAGCAGTCGTGCCCTGCCTGAACACATTGTGCCCTGGTTGTGTGTGTGTGTGTGTGTGTGTTGTGTGTAACATTGTGGCCGGCCAGCGCTGCATCAAGAAGCTGACAGACAACCAGACGTCCACCATGATCAAAGCCACCGCCCGCTCCGCCCCGGACAGACAGGAGGAGATCAGCCGACTGGTGAGTGACGACCACAGGGTCAGCAGCCAATCAGGCGCTCCACATGACCTGGTTAAGGCTTCCTCTCCCAGCCGGTTGTGTTCCTAACTTTGGTCCTGCTTTGAAGTTAAGATGAACTCCCATTAGTCCCAGATAGGAAATTTGGGTGGAAATTGCCTAATCCAATTTTATTTGTATTATTTCCTTCATATTAACTAGCCCACAAATGTGCACAGGGGTCAAATTTCAATGTATTTAAACCTCCCCCTCTCTGCCTTAACTGATCTTATACGACTAAAATACGACAGGACTTTTATTTTCTTAAGCCTCAAACTTTCTACCACGGCAGGAGCTTTTATTTTCCAACTTGCTTCTACTCCAGCTGGCTGGCTACATATCTAAACTGCAATTAAAATGTTGTATCCAGTGGGGACATTTGGAAATGTGAGGGTATCTGGTTTAATTGCCTTTTAGTTAGGCAGCTGTTGAGGGCCGGGTACTTTTTTTTTTTTTGTTCTGTATTGAGAGGAGAGCTGTTGCATGCAGCAGGTTTGCTGGAAGTCTCCCTGCCAGGTATACACCGCTATACACGAGACCCATATACCGGTGACCGGGTCTCTAGCTCCCAGCGTCAGATGGCTGTCATTCAGAGCATGAATATCTGTGAATATCCAATACCTTTCTCCCTTAAAACCAACCAACCTTACCAACCCCATATTGAGCTTCTCGATTCCTTAAATACACATCCACGCAGCAACGCCATGTGGCTTTAAATGTCACTTTCAGTTTCGATGTCGGTGCGTTCCTGGCAGGTGGTCAATATTGTTAAAAGGTGTAGAACGCAGGGAGCTCCACCTACCCGGGCCAACAAGTTGGTTGGTTGGTTGACAAGCCCTACTGAAGCTTCCAGAACAACGTCACCTGAGGAGAATATATTAACAATTACAAGCATGCGCTAATTGTAACCAAAATGTGGCTACGCGACCAACACAAACCTTAGTCAGCCAAGAGCCATGGGACTAATTAGTCGACTAGCCGTAGGCCAGAGCCGCAGGCTAGATATAAAAGTGGTTGGGTTCTTTTTTGCATTTTACCAGCACCCATTTCTAGTGCTGACCCCTTCGTAGGAGGGAGGATTAAGAAAAAAATAAAAGTCCTGTCATATTACTAGTTGTATAGATCGGTTCGCTCAGGGGGGGCTTTTATTTTTGAAAAGCTCATTTCTAGGCAGCCTAGAAATGGGTAAAAAAATATGTGTTTTCAGGGGGGGCTTTTATTTTTGAAAATATTTTTTTTACCAGTTTTCAGGGGGGGCTTTTAATTTTGAAAATATAATTTTTTACCAGGGCTCAATTCTTTTGAGCCCTGGTAAAAATTGAGCCCTCAGCCTAGCACTTTTGAAAAACTTTCTCAACGGGTGGGGCATCACGGTACGTTAAACGCTGTCCTCCCGGTCCCGGCTCACAGGTCCGCAGCGCCAACTACGAGGCGGACCCCTTCGTCCAGGAGTTCCAGTTCCGCGTGCGTGACGAGATGGCCCAGGTGACGGGGCGCGTGCTGCCCGCCCCCATGCTGCAGTACGGGGGCCGCGTCAGCTCGGAGCACTTCATGGTACCTCTCTCTCTACCCTTTATGACGTCTGGTTTACCGTGTGTGTGGGTTTCACCGTCAACAGTGGCTCAACAACACAGCCTGGAATACAAACATAACATAACGTGTGCTCATGTGGGATTACCTTCTGCTGTACGTTGATGTTGGACTCGCTAACGTGTGCAACCCCTTGTCTAGAGTTGCTGTTATCCGTTGTGCTCTAGTTTTGCGATACAATGAAGCCTAGTATAAAACAACTTTACAAGGAAATGCCCACGTTGGTCCAACTATTATAATCAACTTCTGAATCCTATGATCAGCTTTTTAGAAACCTGCTGTACCTTCGAAGACAAACAAACAAAAAATCGTCTGTGATTTGACTCCATCTTTGATTAAAGGTTGTTTTAAGAGCGGGAAAAAATAGTCTGCGATAAAAAGGATGAATTTGTTGGACTGTTCTTATCAATGTCCGTCGCCCAGTTGTTGAGGGCCGGGTACTTTGGCGTTCTGTATTGAGAGGAGAGCTGTTGCATGCAGCAGGTTTGCTCTGAAGTCCCATCTCCCTGCCAGGTATACACCCTGCCCTCACCACATCTTTTGTGTTTGTTTGTGTGTCCGTGTACGTCATCTCTCGTCTGTCGTCCCCCGCCAGCCTCAGCAGATGAACCCTGGGCTGTCGTTGCAGAACCGCACTGTGGCCACGCCCAGCCACGGTGTGTGGGACATGAGGGGCAAGCAGTTCCACACCGGCGTGGAGATCAAGATGTGGGCCATCGCCTGCTTCGCCACGCAGAGGCAGTGCCGCGAGGAGATCCTCAAGTCAGTACCGCCCCTTCCATGCCTCCCTGGGAAACCCCTTAGCAACAGGCGTGATGATGTTATTATACCGAAGAAAGTTATTGACAAAATAGTTTGTCCATAGTTATGAAAGGAATTGTGGGGAAAAAGAAGCCATAAACAATATAACAATATAACCCTTTAAAGAACGCCTATATATTAGATATTAGGGCTGGGTGTCGTGGCCAATTTCCTAATTCGATTCGATTTCGATTCATAAGGTTCTGAATCGATTAATCACGATTCGATTCAATCTGCTCTTAAATAATGAAAATGGCCTAAACTGTGTTACAAAATGCAAATGTACTTTTATTTTTTCTCTTTACCTTTTTAAATAACAGGTTTACAAGTGCAAACTTGTAAATTGGACAGTTTAAACTTGAGCTGTAAACAAAACAGTCTCAAGTCTCAAAAGTGCAATTTTGAAATTAGGAAGGAATTGAAAGTGTACTTGTCCTACAAAGTTCCATCACTGCAAATTGCATGAAGGCATTGTTTATTAAAGTGCAAAAATAATAATAATGGTAACAAAAAAATATATATATATACATTTAAAAAATCGACCTCATGCCCTATGAATCGATATTGCAAAATTGAAATGAAATCGATCCAAAATCGATTAAATCGTTTTTTTTACCCAGCCCAGATATGTTTATTTCTTTACTTCAAATGGTGTAACATCCCTCCACCTGCAGGGGCTTCACGGACCAGCTGAGGAAGATCTCCAAGGACGCGGGGATGCCCATCCAGGGCCAGCCGTGCTTCTGTAAATACGCCCAGGGGGCCGACAGCGTGGAGCCCATGTTCAGACACCTGAAGAACACCTACGCCGGCCTGCAGCTCATCATCGTCATCCTGCCCGGGAAGACGCCCGTCTACGGTACTGAGAAGCTGGGATTGGACCCCGGTGTCTGCAGTCTAGCTCTCGGCACCCTTCAAGGGCTCATGTCACGCCACCAGGTGTGAGGGCGGTTTGGCGCAAGCCGTTTGAAAATCATGGTGACAATCTACATCACAAGTGGGCGTGTTCACCCCCGATACATGAATGATGGATGAGCGACATTTGCTCCGGTCCACTGGGTAGGCTGGTAGACTGAAACATCCAGCGTACATCTAAGTGGACACGCCCACTTGTGATGTCACCATGGACACGGGGAAGGAATGATTTTCAAACGGCTTGCAACCAGCTAATCACACCCACGCCTGGTGGCATGACGTGAGGCCTTTAAGCGAAAAGCCCTAACCCTTCACCGGAGACGTCCTAACCTGTATCTGAGTGAGGTGTTTTGTAGACGGCGTCATGTAAAAACCAAGGTAAACGTTGTGGTGCATGGCCTCTCGTGAAAGGTTTTTATCACGCTCTTACCAGTTCAGGAGAAGGTTGAGGGAAGGTTTATGGTTGAGCTGTAATTTCAAAAGATACCCCATCTCGTTTATTTCTTTATTGGTTTACACTTCATCAATCATTCATTACACTTTGCCTTGCTCTGTCTTCAAGAGCCTCAGTGGCTCCTTGTGCGTCGCAGTATGGGCTGTCGACCAGCTCTGCGCTGGTCATTTAATGTCGTGATGGTTGAACTGGCTCCACCATGTCCCCCCCCCCCCCACACAGCGGAGGTGAAGCGCGTGGGAGACACCCTGCTGGGCATGGCCACCCAGTGTGTCCAGGTGAAGAACGTGGTGAAGACCTCCCCCCAGACCCTGTCCAACCTCTGCCTGAAGATCAACGTGAAGCTGGGGGGCATCAACAACATCCTGGTACCGCACCAACGGTAAACCGCCAGCTGCCGCAAGAGACTCAGCACTCACTGTGTTCAGATACACCCAGCCAATTATCCTTCTTCTGACGAATGTTACTCATTCTAAATCTCTTTGGATTAGAGTGTCTGCTAAATAAATGGCCTGTATGTAAATGTACGCCACACCCTACATCCCCTTCTGAAAGCCTCACCCACTCAAGCGATTCAGTTTCTCTTTTGGTAGAACTTCTCAAACTAAACAGGAAATGGGTTGTAACTCTGCCACCTGCAGAGTTTGGGCCTTCAGAGATAGAGAGAGCAAGTCCCCTCGTGTTCCATTCTTTATATCGGGAGTGCGCGTTAACAATATGAAAATGGGATGGGGCGACCCCACCCCTTCCACACAGCACGATTCCGGTTGGTTCTGAGGGTGGTGGTCTCATTCTGCTCTCCCACCCCACCCCCCCCAGCCCCTCCGTGTTCCAGCAGCCCGTCATCTTCCTGGGCGCCGACGTCACCCACCCCCCTGCCGGCGACGGCAAGAAGCCGTCTATCGCAGCGGTAAGGACCTCCACCTCGTCCCCGGGTTCACCCCAGCCATCCCCCAGTCAATCACAACGTGTTCGTATGTATGGTCATGTAACGCCGTGCGCAGTGGCGGTTCTACGTCCGCTTACACACAATGTTATGTACTTCATTGTAAACCGCTACGTTTTTTTTTTACTGCTCGTGGCGCCCCCCCGTTTGATTTGGCGCCCCGGGGCGGCTGCCTGGTTCGCCCGTGCCTAAAACCGCCACGGGCCGGACGTGCGGCTCAGTAGCGGTTAAGACGCACAGAAAGTTGGAGGGAAAGCGATTTCCTTGGAGGCTCTGTTTGTAACTCATATTGCCCATGAACGGAGGGCTGATTTAGTCACTGGCGAGGATCTGCTTTTCAATGGGTGTAGAACATTCGGTCACGATTCCAGCGTCGGCTCCAAACCCACCAGTGTAGAGACGGTGTTGTTTTGGAGGAGCGGGGAAGGCGACGCGTTCTCACACACTGGCCTTGATTGTTAAGGAATAAACCAAATGCCCGTGAACAGCCACCTAGGCGTTCCTGCCTTTTCTGTTCATCTGATTGTCAACGTTCCTTTCAATTTAATTCGATTTGCATAGCCCTTAATCACCATTACAGTCTCAAAAGGGCTCCTAGCCAAATATTTATGACGACCCTGTGACCCAAGAAAACAAAGAACTCCCTTAAAGGTGACATATTACACCATCAGGTGTGAGTGTGATTAGCCTAATCACACACACACCTGATGGTGTAACACGTCACCTTTTCAATCAGCGAGGAAGGGATCTTGAGAAGGAACGCAGAGTGGATGGGATCCCTCTTTCCAGGGATGCTCCTACCGTTCCTCGCTCCTCCAGTCAACGCGTTGCTCTCTCTCGTCCCCTCTGGAGGTGGTGGGCAGCATGGACGCCCACCCCAGCAGGTACTGTGCCACGGTGCGTGTCCAGAGGCCGAGGCAGGAGGTGATCCAGGACCTGGCCTCCATGGTGCGGGAGCTGCTGATCCAGTTCTACAAGTCCACGCGCTACAAGCCCACGCGCATCATCTTCTACCGGGACGGAGTGTCGGAAGGACAGTTCAGACAGGTACCGACCGGGGGTTTAAGCTAGGGGCCGCTCGGTGTGCCATGTCGCCGATGTGTTGTTGGTTGAGGTCCGACCTGGTTGTTGGCACTATCCTGGGCCTAGTGTACCGCTCGTATTCTCAACCTCATCGCTATGCTCAAAGATAACGCATTAAACTCTGAACCCCGGTTGGAGCTGCCCTCTCGAGGAGCGTCCCATCAGAAGACGGCTTCGTTTGCACGTTCTCAAAGCAACGGCGTTTGGATTCCAGGCGGTTTCTTCGTTATAAACATGAAGAACACCGTCGATGAAATCCCTTATTAACTCCCGTCTGTGGTCTGGCTACATTCCAAACGATGAGCTGAACGCGGGTCCCGTGTGGACCGCTTTAAAGAGGAACCCCAACGCTTGTATTGAAGTGCTTTGGTTGCCAGCCAGAGTTTATACTGCCCTCGCTGAGGGGCTCTATTCTTCAAGTACATCATCGTGTTAGGCCTCATTCAACCAGTGACCTTCAGTGGGGTTGCCGCGGTGCGGACATTTCCACACCGAGTAATGCACTCGTGTCAACACCGAGTATAAACTCTGAAACTAGGTCAACCGCCATCTTCTCCGTCAACTCTCCTCTCACACTCTGGGACAGCGTCTGGCAGCGGCCAATTCTCGGTGACGGCGTCCTATAACGTTCTATATATAATAGTATAATATAGATTTATGTATAATATCACGGCTGAAAGCTCAGTGCGCCTCCGGATGGCCGTAGCGCGAGGAGCTCTCGTAGGGATTGGGCTTCGCGGAGTTTGTTTACCGGTGTTGCTATGGTCACCGGTCTTGTATGGAACCGCGCCAATTCTCTTCCGCACAGAGCAGAACTGTGGCCTATTTAACGCATTTTTATTTTCTTAATTATAATTATATTATTAATTTTTTACTTAAATTGTTTTTTTATTACTGAAAAAACAAACAAAAAAACCCGGTGTAGCCGGTGTGCAACACAGAGTAATCGGTGTTGGCCTCAACACCGGTAACACCGTATACCGCGGCAACCCTAACCGTCAGTGAGGTTTCATCGTTGAAGCGACGGCAAAGTGACGGTAGAGCGGGCGCGCCTCCCCCCCTCCAGGTGCTGTACTACGAGCTGCTGGCCATCCGAGAGGCGTGCATCGGCCTGGAGAAGGAGTACCAGCCCGGCATCACCTACATCGTGGTGCAGAAGCGCCACCACACCCGGCTCTTCTGTGCCGACCGCAACGAACGGGTGAGGGTGGACCACGCCGCTTCCCCCTGATCGATGGATTTAGCGGAGATAAATGAGTCTGTGGTTTTTGTAATCAAGCTAGGGAAATGGATTAGTCGAGCGACAGCCTTGTGTTTGTCTCCCGGGGTACAAAGAGGGGATTGAGAGAGCAATGGCTTTCTACTCGACGGACGCAGCTTCTGATTGGGCAAACAGGGCTTTGCGTCTCTGCATGGGGAGAAAGAATGATCTCTAGTACCCCCCCGACTTATCGTGTGTGTGTGTGTGTGTGTGTGTGTGTGTGTGTGTGTGTGTGTGTGTGTGTGTGTGTGTGTGTGTGTGTGTGTGTGTGTGTGTGTGTGTGTGTGTGTGTGTGTGTGTGTGTGTGTGTGTAAGGTGGGACGAAGCGGAAACATTCCTGCTGGCACCACGGTGGACACGGACATCACCCACCCCTACGAGTTTGACTTTTACCTCTGCAGTCACGCTGGGATCCAGGCAAGGGTCCTATGTTTACCGTCTGTCTCTCTCTCTCTCTCTCTCACATTCGCATGCTCTCCCTGAGGTTGGCACTTGACCCAGTCTCTTTCTTTCTGTCTCTCGTTGACCTAGCATGAACCTGTCTCTCTTTCCTGTCTCTCTGGCTCTCTCGCTCTGCCTGTCTCTCGTCCTAACTTGAACATTCAATTTGATTTGTGTAGCCCTTAATCACCATTACAGTCTCAATCAAAGGGCCCAATATTTATGACCCCCCCCTTTACCCAAGCCCCCACAAGGGCAAGAAAAAAACTCCCTCCATGCATGTTTCCCTGCCCCATCTCCTCTCGTTCTCTCTCTGTCTCCGTCCATCTCACTCTACGTCTCTCGTCGTCCCCCCACAGGGCACCAGTCGGCCCTCCCACTACCACGTCCTGTGGGACGACAACTGCTTCACGGCGGACGAGTTCCAGCTGCTCACCTACCAGCTGTGCCACACCTACGTGCGCTGCACCCGCTCCGTGTCCATCCCCGCGCCCGCCTACTACGCACACCTGGTGGCCTTCCGCGCACGCTACCACCTGGTGGACAAGGAGCACGACAGGTGAGCCGCAACGCGCGCACGGAGCGGGGTGGGTGGGGGGGTGTGGGTGTGCCTGTGTGTTTGCATAGGAGTGGTGAGGTATTTGAACTAAGATTCTTCTAGAAGTCCGACTGGTGTGTCCGCATTCTCCAGATGTTTCAGTGATGCGTGATCATGGTTAGCTTCACTCTGTCCACCCGCAAGCGGGGGAAGTTCATTCTCCTCAGGATGGAAAAAACGGAGCGGTCGGGATAGTGTTGTGGTTAGGGTGTTCTGGGTTCAATCCCCCTAATGTCTGCAGTCTAATCTGAAGGCACCCTCAAGCAAGATGTCCCCTAAAACCCTACCTGCTCCTGGATGAACGGTACCTGAAGTCGCGCCAAAATCTGCTCAATAATGAGTCGAAAAACGAGTTTCTGCCAAATAAGTGTCTGCCAAATAACGAGTTTCTGTTAAATAACGAATTCCTGCCAAAAAAGGCGTTTTGGCCAAATAACGAGTTTCTGTTTATTAGAATAGAAATGGGAGCACAGAACTGTGTGTGTGTGTGTATGTGTGCGTCTCTCTGGTGCGGGCCTCACCCTTCCCTCTCTCGCCCCCCTCCCCCCACAGTGCGGAGGGCAGCCACGTGTCGGGCCAGAGCAACGGCCGGGACCCCCAGGCGCTGGCCAAGGCGGTGCAGATCCACCACGACACCCTGAGGACCATGTACTTCGCCTGAGCCCACCAAACCACCAGTATACACGCCCACACACCCTCCCAGCCTGTCAGTACGTCTGTCAGGTGACTCACCCCCCCCTCACCCCCCTCTATGGACAAGCCTACCAGGTCCAGCGCTGGAGGGCCCCCCCACACACACACACACACACGTGCGCGTAGAACGCCAGACTGTTAAGGGATATATATATACATATATATCTTTATATATTTATATATATATATATACACAGGACAAGCCAGAGAGGAGAACAGCCACAGTATGCAATACCAAACCAGCCAATCGTTTACATTCTGCCCTTCCCCCTCCGTCAGATCCTCACTTATCCCCTTCCTCCTCCACTCCTCCTCCTCCTCCTCCTCCTCTGGTGTCGTTCGACCACAACGGTTCCCTCAGCTCTGAAGTCGGCGGGTAGCGGGCGCCGTCCGAGCCGCTACTCTTAGCTAGCTCATCCAAACGTTTTCTTTTGTTTCTGGTGTCTCAGTCTCCCGGAGGTAGGTGTTAACGGTTCTGTTTTTGTCGGTGCTCCCGAGAGGTACGGGAAATGCTATGAAATGCTCTGCAGCCTACGGCGATTAGCCCTAATCATGCTGGTTTATACTGTCCATGTTTTTATCTGTGTGTGCATGTGTGTGTCTCAGCTTGCCCTGCTGCAGCACTGTACGGGTGTTAGGCCTGTTTTAGCAGTAACGTCCCTCACTAGGGGCCAAGCCTGGTAAATAATGGTGGAACTATTGTGAAATGTGCAGCGTTGGCGCTTTCTCAAAACGACACGGCGACAAAAACAAGGCCACCTGCTCCTCCGGGTTGCTTTACGTGTGTGTGTGTGCGCGTGTGCGTGTGTGTGTGTGTGTGTGTGTGTGTTTCAGTTTGTGTGTGTTTGCGTGCGTGTCCCTTTAACGTAGGACAACAATAAGAGGGAGGGTAGACTTGTTGCCCTGGCAACCGCTAATGAAATCTCTAGAATGTTTGTGAAGGCGGCCGCCTGTGGTCCAACCGTCTGTCTCGGGGGAGCGCTGGGACTCCCGACGCCACGCTGAGGGTTGGACAGAGCGAAGGGAGAGCGAGGGTTCGGGGAACAAGCCTCTTCAAAGATGATACCGGTACAGTTCTGTCTGCCCCCCCCCCCCCCCCCCCCCTTTTTTTTTTATTAAATTGTTTATTTTGCGCCATTTCCTTCCGCTGATGATTCATCGTTTTTAATTTGAATTAACATTTATGTTGAGCAATAGATCTCAGTGGAGGGAACGGATCTTTCTTTTCGGTGTTATCTTTCAAAACGTACGTGAGCGAATAGGACTGGCGTTCCTGCAGTGCAATAAGGCGCTTGAAGGCCAGAGTGTTTCAGCGGAGAGAGGGATCTTGGTATTCGAAGGCGCTGACTGTTAGGCCCTCCCCGTTTTAGTATCACAGCGTTGTCGGTATGTTTTTGGTTTGGATGTTGGTGAACGTCAAGAGGCATTCAAGGACTTCAGAAAGTATTGGTCGCGTATTGGCGTCTTCGAGACCCAGGCTGATCGGACGAGGGAGATGTGACGAGATTACGATAAAAGTGCCTGATCGGGTTAACGAGAGATCCTCTGGAATGGAAACGGAAAAGGTGTTTTTGAAGAATGTTCCGGGCCCTGATGCTGTTGTAGTGTTTTCTTTCCTCTGAATGAGTCAACACACTTGAGGGGGGAGGACTGAGAGCCCCTCGACAGAGCAGATGGGGGCCGCACTGACCCCCATGTGCTGGTCGAGGTGTAGACGTCTCTACGGAAGGCTTTGTCTTTGATCAAGTTATGATGCAGAGGTTCCACTTGGCGCGTCTGTTTACATACAAGTTCACAATTTTAGTTGGGTTTTTTTTGTCCGAGCAAGATTAGGACTGGGGTTTGTCTATCGCATTACCATCATATCTAGCCGAATTTGATTTTGATGGATCACCAATCCCTTTTCCAAGTACTCCTTCATGCCAATAGAATGTCAACATGGTGCTGACTGACGGGTCACGTCACAGTGACCCAACTGTGGAAGGCCCTGTCTCGGGTGTAGCCTTAGCAGTACTAACCTCCCTTCAAATGAACTACAAAATGTCGTGTTTCACTCAGACCAAAAGGAAAGTGCCTGCCTGCTTATTGGATGACCGGGGTGGTGGTTACCTAGGAAACGTACTAAAGGGATAGGTTCCTGCCCACAGGCGTTTGGCTTTCCCACGGCTTACAGTGCCAGTTGCTTATTATCCGAACCAAATGAGCTGCTACGAGTGAAACTTTATAGTACATTGAATATCACATCGAATATTGTAGGTTATATTAATTGTTTAACGAGCGGACATATTTAAACGGCACTTGTGAGACTCGATCGTGTGATGAAAATGTTGAACGGAAGACGCCGAAACATCGTTTGTGACAAAGAAACTCTAGAGAAAGATCATTAATCTTGAGTAGAGTAGTTTTTATAATATATAAATATATATATCGTGCGACGCCTCATGGTTCTAATGTATGCTGAAACCGATTTTAGAGTAGTGATCCGGTCTGTTCCATCCGGCCCCCTCATGGGTTTGGGTCCGGGTCCAAGCTGAGCTGCCTCTTGATGTCGGACCTTAAAGCAGCGATTTGCTCGAGTTTTACTTGAAGATCGGCAAAAAACGAAACGGGAGACTGGCGTGCTAGCATGTAGCTAGCCTCAGCTGCTCTGCGTCTCCTGGAGTTCTCTAGAATGTGTGTGCAGCCGCGATGTATCGGAGAGTCTCTTTTGACGCACGCTGCAGCTGAAGCAGGGCATTGGTTATTGGTGCGAGAGCTATGGCCGCCACGCAGTGTGTCTTCAAAGTGCTTAACATCCGATGCCTTTTACTCAAACCATTCGAAAAAAACATTTTTTTAAAATTCTTGAATGGAGAAAAAAAAATATTTATACTTAAAGATATTAATATAATGCACCCATACTACTTATTTTTGCTAACAAAAAAAATCCTATATGACATAGAGATAATTAAGTAGGATGTTAATAATGAAATAATAGTAATAGTCACTAATAATTTATCCCAGTTGAAATAATGCAATAGGTTTACTGGTCAACCATGGAGGCGATGGCTTTGCTGCATTGACTTACTGTATGGATGGTTCTTCTTTTATTGTATCGTTTTAGTTTTGGGAAGGTTGTTTTTGTCCTGTAATAAGCAGACGAACTTTCAACCCCCCTCAAACTTCTGTTTGTTTGTATTCGCTTAAACCCAGGGACCTGTAATGAAACCTCTCCTTCCACTGTTCAGTTGTACACTCTCTCTGTATATCTCTCTCTCCTCTCTCTCTGTGTCTCTTGTAACGTCAAAGAAGTGAACGACTGTGATGGCCCCGCTAACATGGGAGGCCACGTCTGACGTCTCGATGCCTCTACACTGTACAGATTCTCTCTCTTGGTCGTGGGAGGTGGGTTGAAAGTTTGTCGTCGGACAGAATCGTCCTCAATAGACTGTGCCTTTCCCAGATGGTGCTGAAAACGAGTAAAATCAAAGATGAAATCTTAACATTCAAATAAATAAGTAAAATTATGTTTTGGGCGGTTTAGCCCATGTCTACATTGATAAGTATATATATTGACACATGACTATACTGTAAGATGTGATACGTCTATGTATATGTATGCTTTGTGTGTGTGTGTGTGTGTGTGTGTGTGTGTGCTGTGTGTGCGCGTGTGTGTGTACCTCTGACATATGCCAAGAATACAGAATATGCAGACCTGCTCAGTGTGGATCTAACAGGACCAAAAGGTCTGTGGGAATTGGTCATAACAAGCCGGGCACTCAAAAGCACAACCTGCAAATTAGCATTTCTAAGCCGGGTAACTTGTACACACACGTTTTTTCGCTCCAAAGGTAACAAGTAGCTAAATGTCATGTAGCATCTAATTTATTTTAAACCCGTTTCCCCTATATGTTTTTAAGATCAAAGTATACTTTTCTCCCACTCTGCCTGGGCAGCAATAACCAACGTTTTTGTTTTTAAACGCTTGTGCAATGTGTGTTGTATGCATTACAGTTGGCCCAGATTATCCCGCAAGCCAATTCTTATTTTTAGACCAACCTTGTCTTATAGTCCTCTTGTAATGTTGTTGTCATTAGCCGGGGCCATTGTAAGTGTGTTGTTCATTGGGGGACCCTCAAATTTCATACGTACTATTTATACACAAGTTTACAGAGATTACGATACGATTGAGTTTTGATCCCATGATGAGTGCCCATTTCCCATGTAGCCGATAGCATTCCCCACAAAAAGGAAATTGGTCAATTCTACACTTCTTACGGTTGGCTGCATATCATATTCAAATAATGATGAAACGTGATGTTTTGGTTACACAGTAAATTGTGCTTTTATGTTTTGTTTGCTTGACTATGAAATGGTGTCACTTTTAGAAGTATACTTGTATGTCAAGACCTGTTTTGTCTTAACACTTAACTGATACTGGTCCTAAGTTGAGCCTTTTTTGGTCGTCATATTTAATTGTTTTGATTAAATATTATATGAATGAAAACTACTCGAGTGTGTTCTTGATCTTTAAACAAATTGAAACAAGATGTTACAAATGCTAATACAAGTTGGCGAAGCCACATCAAAATCAATATTCAGAAATGAATAGCATCATGAAATCAATTAAAAAAAAATGGAAATGCCATTGCCTGAGTTTTGGCATGTTAATGTGAGCTACACTTACACATGTTTTGGCTAATTTAAATACATTTGATAAAATATATAAAGGTTGAAATCCATTACAATTTTGTACATCATCCTTCTTGTATATTTATCTTCTAACTTTTTTTTTCATCTGTAGGTCTTGGATTGATTTAACAAAATAAATTGAGTTACAAAATAAAAGCAGCGAGGGATTAATAGTCAGTCAGTTTGTTAAGCGTTGCCATGGTATTTTAATTATTTAGCGGGTAGTTGCTCGTCGCCTAGCGACGGCCTGATTGGTGGCCCACATAAGGAGCGGAACCTTCCGGAATCTCCTCCGCCGGACACCTTGACCAGTATTCAACACCCCGGGTATGTAAAACTTACTAAAATAAACGTGAAATATTATAACACAGGGTCCTCTCTCCATTCAACGAATTGCCATCTTTATCCAATGTTTTGGTTAGGCTTTCTTTTGCTTGACTGGTTGTATTTAAAAAAAGTTTAAAATGTCAGCTAGCCTCAGTAATGTAAACGGAAATAAAACTAAGTAAACTAAGTGTTCACTGTTACTATAACTAGTCAATAGTTAGGTTAACCGTGATGGCCTAGCAGCAACACGGTTAACCCGTGACTACTGACCCCAGACCGTCCCTCGACATGATAACTTTTTCAAATCTAATCAGGTCGACGACGATATCTTGACAACGTAGCTGAACGACAGGAAGATAAATCGCCCGATTTATCTTCCTGTCGTTCAGCTACGTTGTCAAGATATCATCTTTTGATATTTTTTGACGTTGTATAAAGATCTGCCTTTTCTAGACAAGATTTATTCATTTAACTGTTAGTCGTGTGTCACGTGGTACGGCTGCATGATGGGTGACGTCAGTGGCGTAGCAGTCCTTAGTGGGATGCAGAAGTTATGTCTCCTCCTGACGTTGTGTACATTACTAATTAAAAAAATGTATCATGTTATCAAGAACCTTTTAAATGAGTTGGAGTGGTGTGTTTGCCATCCTAAACTGAATGACGTGGCATCCTTTCAAGTATACTTGAAAAGTTGTACATATATAGTATATAAATTGATGTCGAATCTGATGTTACAGCTTATCTAATACTGCCTATTTCTAACTGAACAAATACCCCGTTGTGAACCATTTCATATGTCACGCCGCGATACTCCATTGATTGGTTAATTGATTTTAGTCACAGCGTACCAGGATGTCGACGATCGAGGCCAAGCCGTGCCTCCACCACAGCGTGGCCGACTGGCAGAACAATCAACCGCCAGCTGTCCGCCACCGCCGAGCGCGAGAGGGACGTCTCGCACGTCATCCGCCAGGAGGGGCGGGGCCTGCGCAATGAGACCACCATCAGGGTAGGCTTTGACCTCAATGATACGTGGGCCGCTATTAGTTTCAATTCTTTTATCCAAAACAACCTACAGGGACTGAATTCAGATACCAGTCCTTAAGGTAGAGGTCAAGCGTCTGCTAAAGGACAAAATTGAAGGCTACTTTTTAGCCTCTTATTTGGTCATTTAGTTAGGGTTAACTGTAAGGTAGGGGTCATTAAGGTAGGGGTCAAGCAAGTGACCTAAGGATGACTACAGGAGGTAATCAACGACCTTTTGGGGCAAACACCATCTTGCCCAAATACAAAACAAAAGTCTTGGGTTTAAAGGGGTGGTATTATGCCACCAGATGTGAGTGCGATTAGCCGTGACAAGCCGTTTTGAAACGGCTTGTCACGGCTAATCACACACACCTGATGGCATAATACCACCCCTTTGAGTGGATCCTTCTAGTCATGTAGGTATGTTTTGTTTCTCGCTCCGTTCTAGACGTGGTGGGACGAGAGCGACACCTGCCGCAGGCTGGGGGAGCGTCTCTGGGACGTGTCGCGGTGCAAAGACTCCCTGGAGTCCTGCGCTGTGGAGGTGGACACGGAGATGGAGGCTCTGACGCTGGTAACCCCCCTCCTCAATGCCGCCACTGCCGCCGCCTCCGCGAGGTCTGCTCGTGTCAATGGGGTGTGGTGCTGTAAAGGGGCCCATTAGTGACATCACAAAGTGGGAAATTAGCCCACTACACAGTGGAGTGTACCAACCGGAAGGTTGGGAGGATCTAGTGTCCACCACACAATGTGGGTGGGCTCTTCCACTTATTGTGGGGTCACCTATTTAAGTTTTCTAAATTAATTGAATTTGAAAATGCATCCCAACTGGTGCTGGTAAATAAGGTCCCTTTAACCCTGTGTGCTGTGTGTGTGTGTGTGTGTGCACCTGTGTGTGTGTGTGTTGTGTGTGTGTGTGTGCGCGCCTGTGTGTGTGTGTGTGTGTGTGTGCGTGTGTGTGCGTGCGTCAGGCGAAGGAGGAGCTGGAGCAGGCGCTGGGGGCCACGGCGGTCCCGCTGCAGGTCACCCAGGAGTGTCTGACCCTGAGGCAGGGGAGGCGGGGCCTGGAGCTGGTCGGCGACCCTGTGGAGGAGGAGCTGAAGCAGGAAGTGAGGCTGATCGAGAGAGTCCAGCAGGAGCTCCAGCAGCACGTCGGCCGCACCTTTGAGCAGCTGTGGTACGGCCAGCTGTCTTACCGGCAACCCTCCCTCGATGACTGCTACTGTGCCGCCTGCTGACTGGATGTTACCTACCATGCTTGTCGTTTAACTTACCGCCTGTGCTTTACCATTGTAAATGAACTCACTTGTTTTGTTTTCAACTGAGAAAACAGTGTTTCTCTTTTTCTTGGCTGATGCTGTGTTGACTGTTACTGTGCGGGATGTTACTTGATTGTTTTTTTCCTTGCTGGCTGTTATTGGTGTGACCGTTTATTTACTGATGAACTGTTTCTTGGCTGACTGCGACTTTACTGATTGTTACTGGGCCTAGTGTAAAGGTAAATGTAGTGTTTGTTTTATTTACTGGCTGCTGGCTGGCCTTTACTGACTGTTAGTTCAATGACTTCAGTGTCACTATGTTAATTGGTATTTTTGCTGCTAACCATGGCTACTGTACAGACTGTTGCGATATGTTGACTGTTACCGTCTGACTGTTTCCCGGCCGCCTGTCCTAGCGTTCTGCAGGAGGCCCGTCACCAGCTGACCATGGACCTCCAGAACAAGATGGACGCCCTGGACGTCGACCGGCTCTGCCTGTCGCTCACCGTGAAGTCGGCCCAGATCTCCCTGAAGACCAACCCCCTGCGCATACCTCCAGGGTACACACACACACACACACACACGCATACACGCACGCACGCACACACACAGTAGAATGGAAAGCACCCAACAATGGCATCAATGGATATAGTAATGCATCCTTTTTTTGTTGTACATTTTTACACAGGATTATCTGCATGTGTTTCGGATATTGAAATGTTGGCTCCTAATTGCACTTCATCTTTCCTTGTTTGCTTCACCCTGTTGCGGCCCTGTTCTCTATGCTGCTGCATCCCGTGCGTTTCCCCCTGTGGGCGTTAATGGTCCTCCTCCCCTGCAGTACCGTGACCCCCCAACAGTGGGCGCAGTTCAGCCAGTATAACGTGACCGCCGCCCAGGAGGCCATGCTCCTCTCGCAGCAGATGAGGGAGAACGCCAGCCTGACCCGCTCCAAGGTAGAAACCACATCGAATGTGTATTTGACAGCAACTCCAATGTCCACGCGTCAAATTAAAACCACAACCCGAGTTTGACTCGACAAACCCCTCCTCCTTGTATTCTAACAATGCTTTTCTTATGCGGTTGCCGCAGTGCACACACAAACATAAAAGTCATTCTCTCCTTCAGCCTTATGTTGTTGGTGTGGTACATTTGTACCCGCCGTGTTGTGCAGCTGCAGAATGAGTTGGAGAAGCAGCGCAGAGCCACCGAGTTCGCCCTCCGCAAACGCACCCACACCGAGGAGCAGTCCCGCCAAGAGCTGGAGTGGCAGCTCAAGATCGTGAGCCACGCAAACACCCTGACCCTTGATCAGAAGATACATTCACTGGTTTTCCTTGTAAAGAAGTTGTGCTAATCGCTAATCGCCATTCTTGCCGAGTGTAATTAAGCCACACCGTCAAAGCGATGCTGATCCATTATATCCGAGTGGCGAGCCGATGTGTTGCTGTGTTGGTCAGACTGAGGACGAGATCTCTGAGATGGAGGCGGATATCCGAGGTCTGGACCAGGACCTCCGGGTGAAGACGGCCTCCCTGAAGCTGGCCCACACCCGGCTGGAGAATAGGACCTGCCGACCCGGCATGGACCTCTGCAGGGACCAGGTACCCTCCGCTGGGGCGCAGGTCAAGAGGGTTTGACTCGCGTCCAAAAGGTTCTGGGACAAACCCCTGTGTCCTTGAGCCTAACGAGCTCTTGACATGTATCTCAAATAATGAGCACATTCGGACACATCGGATAAACCATCTGGTTGACCTTTGATAATATGGAGTTTAAATAAAGGAACACGCATACCATTGTTTCATAATACCTAGGATAGCACCTTTATCTCAAGTTGTATAAATAGTTTTTCTACATAGAAAAATGGTCTTTGTTACGGTTTTATTCTTTATAGTTCCTGTATGTCAGAACAGGCCAATGGGTGTCCCACATTAACCAAAGCTTTTACAGAAACCATGTGATGGACACATGTCAGGCGATGTAATTCATCAGCTGACATGGGCCTGCTGTGTGTGGTTGGGTTAAGGAAGTGGCCGCACCCAGGCTTACTATTAAGCATCGACCTCATGACCTACTACAGCCCCACTTTAGTCCATTTGGCTCCTTATCAGGGAGATTAACTTGTTTGATGGTTTCACTTGGATATTGATTTTATTTCGAGCGTTTCTCTCTGTGGATAAGAGTGTCAGGTCGATGTTGGATGTCGGCATCTGTCTGGCTAGGGGTTTAGATGTTTAGTTAGCCAGACAGAGGCTCGCTCTCTCTCTCTCTCTCTCTCTCTCTCTCTCTCTCTCTCTCTCTCTCTCTCTCTCTCTCTCTCTCTCTCTCTCTCTCTCTCTCTCTCTCTCTCTCTCTCTCTCTCTCTCTCTCTCTCTCCTGTCTCTCTCTCTCTCTCTCTTCTCTCTCTCCTCTCTCTCTCTCTCTCTCTCTCTCTCTCTCTCTCTCTCTCTCTCTCTCTCTCTCTGATTCATCACATCCTTCTCTTCCTCTTCGAACTGCTCCACCTCCATCAACCACCACCTCCTGCTCTTCCTCCTGCAGGTTCAGCTGGGGCTGGTGAGGGAGGTGCAGCAGCTGGAGGCCTCCATCAAGGCCCTGGACCAGAAGCTGGGCGAGGCGCAGTGAGTCACAGCTGACCTCTTAGCTTCCCCTCCCTCCGCCGGGGGGAGATAACCCCATTAGACTCCACAGAACCAGCCCAGAGCCATGCCTCCTCTAGCACTAGCAGTAGTGACGCTAGTGGAAGAGTTCCAGTGACTCACTGCTTGACTGAGCCAAGAAAATGTGCCAAATAGCAAAGCCTAATGAACCTACAGAAACATGAAAGTACTCTGCTTTACTGTATTCTAGTCTGTATTGTGCTATACTGTACGATTCTCTGCGGTACTGCATTTAACTCTCCTCTCTACTATACTTGACTCTAGTTTACTCAACTTGCCTCAAGTTAAGTAGGACTAAAGTAGCTCCTCCTAAAACTATATCAACTGAAGCAAGGGAGGATCCCAAAGGTCTTACAAGTGATGATAGGGGCCCATCGATGTCCCTGAACACCAACGGGCTGGGCGGCCGAAACTAATGCTTCCTGGACCGCTGTGTCTCCGTCTCTGTCTTTCTCTCCGTCTCTGTGTCTCTCTGTCACCCGGTCACTCACCCCCCTCACTCCCTAACTCACTGCAGGCGCTCCCTGCAGAAGATGTGTCTCCATCACGCTCGCATGACCCAGGACCTCAACAGGAAGCAGGAAGCTCTCTCTCTGGAGCAACGCAGTCTCAACACACGCCACCGCCTCACCGACGCCACCTGCGCCGCCGTGGGCGGAGACAAGCCGGCCGTCGCCGGAGTCGTCCCGCTCGCCAACTCCAGCGGCCGGAGCCGTCTGAGGACCCTGGTCTGAAGGCACTGGCCACAAGGCACCTGGCCTGAACAAGATGCTGTGTCGTTGGTTGCGGTGAGGAGATTTTTAAAAGTTATCTGAAGGAACAGCTTTGGTTTTTTGTGTTATTTTGGTCCGTGGGAATCAATGTTAAATGTTGAAAGTAGGGAAGAAGAGATGAGGGAAGAAAGAAATGAGTCACAGGGAAATTGCTGGCTGTCGCGGCCTCTGAGGAATTGAGGATTGGTAGATCTGAAAAGAAGTGATGACTCACTGTGAATTTAAAGATTAAGGAAAGGATTGGCATTCCTTGAAAGAGAGAGGGAGGGAGGAAAGGAAGGAAGGGAGAAATAGAGTTATCCTAATTCCTTGAAAGCTTTGAAGAGAACATGCACAATGAGAAAACTCCTGTTTTAGATTCAAAATGACATAAGATCACAAAATAATATACTATTTAAAAAACATGTGTTTAAGATGTGAAATGTGGGGTTACGGAAAAGGGGGAAGACTAAATAAAGCGTAATGCAATAAATCGACAGCAGCTCTCCTGGTGGTAGCGCGCGTTTTTATTCCGTCGAGGTCATCTCGATTTACGCTTGAATGAAAGGTGTGCATTCGTGTTTTTTTATCAATTGCCAAGCGAGGCAGCAGCCCCGGCCACTCTTGCCTCGCGTTGCCATCGAGATGAATTTGATCGAACCGATTTAATGACGTTGTTTATCGGCCGGAATTGTTTGATCAACGCTGGCTGTCCAGCGCGTGCACGGCGACGAGCTGAACTTTGGCTTCCCCCCCCGGGAGATGAAGTAGTAAATATGTGGGCGTGCTCCGGTCGACACAACGCCTTCTTTAACTGCCACCTCCTTCGTTTGGGATGTCGTTGAATGGGTTTGTTTTGAGGCAGCCTTCCCTTTTTAACGAGCGTCATCTTCTAACGAGTGCTTTTTCATGACGATTATATAATGTGCAATCCCAAAGCTGTAAAGTGCAGTGGACTAAATACACATATGATGTTTTGCAGTTTTAGGCCTGACATCATTGACAACATCACTCCATTATGTGTAATAATTAATGTAATTATGCAAAATAACATTTCCGTTCAATATGGTACTGCTTGGATGCATTTGGTGGCTACAGACTTATAATGCTACACGACTTGCATGGATGAATTTACAAATTCACATCACACAACTTGGTATAAAGGTTGTATTACTCAACAACAGTGTATTTTCTGGTTTTGTCATGATGGTCAAGGCAAAGCTCTCCACACATGACCGTAAGTAACCTGGCGGAAGTTTGTGACATTGATGTGTGTGTCGCTGTGTTTACTGAAGGACGACAAATTACATTTGCAGCCCGGCCAGGGATATGCTTCGTGCTGCGGCCCCTAAAGAGCTTTTCCATGAGGCAGCTTTTTCACTCACACACACACAAAACCCCTCTGCACTAACAACCTCGTAATTGAACACAGTCACGCAACAATTAAGTGAACTCTTTTGCTCTCTTTTTCACTTTCTCCCTTTGGCTTTCTCGCTCTCTCACGCACTCTCACACTCACACACAGGTTATCAACAAACACACAGGTAATCAACAAATACACACAAACGCAGGTTATTAAACACAAACACACACACACACACACACACACACACACACACACACACACACACACACACACACACACACACACACACACACACACACACACACACACACACACACGTAATCAACACAAAGCTTCCTCTTGCATCACACACACACACACCCTCTCCATAGCCTCTTGCGCGTTAAAACGCCACCACCAGCATGCACCAAACAGCGGGGCTGTATCTGTGTTTGATCGGCGCCCTCGCATGCCCCATCAGTTCCCACAGGTTTATGGCTTTACTGCCCGGCCCTTTAGACGCTCCGGGGCCCGGACAGGATGGCTGGGCGCTTCCCTAAAAGCTGAATTATTCTGAATCATTTCACTAAAGGCAGCAGATGCTACTTGTAGGTTCTTTGGTCTTCCATCTAGGAGGTGGAGGTGGTGGGGGGCAATCAAGGCGTCCTGGTGCCTGCTAAATGCCACCCACTTCTGCATGACCGCGTCTGAGCGATTATCTGGCCCTGGCCGTCATTGTGTCGTCTGCACCTCGCCCACTTTATGCCTCTCACACACCCCAGGGTCGCCCCTTCCTTCTTTGTGGTCAACTGTACGGGACATGTGTCTGGTCGCTCAGTGCCATGCTGGACAGCGCATGCGGAAGCAAGAGGGCTGGCTCGCACATCGGATAGAGAAGGTTTCGGAGGACGAGATTTACTGAAGATCCGATTGATTTTTCTTTTTTAAAGGATCGGGTTAGATAAAACCGAAGAATGAGATCCTCGTGGACTGATTCAGCATGTGGTTGGGAAAAGCCTCTTGTGCCGCTCTCTGGTTCGGAAGATTTTGTCTCGTCTTCTCATCTTCAACCTCGGCTTAGACGAGGTACCGGTCTCCGGGGGTGACTTGGATACGATGGTCGTCTTGCCGCGGTGCGGTCGCCACACCTCGCGTCTCCTGAGCTAACCGGCCAATCCGGCCAACGTCCAGCGGTCCCGATGACAGCGGCGGCCATCTCCGTGAAGGACTGCGTGTCTCTGTTCATCTACTGCTTCACCTTCCTCCTGGGCCTGCCCGCCAACCTGCTGGTGCTCTTCGTGTACGTCCGCAAGGCCCGCAAGCGGGGTGCCACGCCCAACGTGGTGTACGCCCTCAACCTGTGCCTGGCCAACCTGGCCCTGGTGGCCTGGCTACCCGTCAAGGCCCTGGAGATCTTCCTCCAGGGCTGGGTGCTGCCGGGTTTCCTGTGCCCCATCTACAACTTCTTCCTGTTCGCCTCAGTGTACGGCAGCTGCCTGTTCCTCACCGCCGTCACGGTGGGCCGCTACCTCAGCATCGCCTTCCCCATCGCCTACAAGCTGTACCGCCGCGCGCGCATCTCCTGCTTCATCAGCGTGGCGCTCTGGGCCGTGGTGCTGCTCCACCTGTCGCTGGGCCTGGTGGCCGAGGGCGGGGCTTTCTTCGTGACGCAGCCCAACGGCGAGGGCGGGGCGGCGGCGTGCTACGACCACTTTGACGAGTCGCAGCTGCAAGTGCTGCTGCCCCTGCGGCTGGAGATGGCCGTGTGCCTGTTCCTCCTGCCGCTGGCCATCACGTGCTTCGGCACGCTGCGCTGCGTCACGCTGGTGTGGCGCTCCTGCCTGCCGGCGGCGGGGAAGAGGCGGGTGCTGGCGGTGGCGCTGACCACCCTGGCGGTGTTTGTGGTGTGCTACGCGCCCTACAACGCCTCGCACATCGTGGGCTTCGCCACGTGGGACGACGTGTGGTGGCGCAGCGGCGCCATGATGACCAGCGCCTGCAACGTCTTCCTAGAGCCCGTGGTCATGCTGATGCTGTCCCCCGCCGTGTCCCGCGGCATCATGGGAAGGGTGTGCGGCGGCAGCGGGCGTCGCCCGACCTCGTCCGCGCCGAGGTCGGCGCAGGGTCGCCCGCGTAACACCCTGTCGCAGGACCCCGGTGGGGATGTCAGGGAAAACCCCTCACTGTCTGACAGGGGTCCGCTCGAAGTCACGATGACCAGGTTGAGTCAAGACTGACCGGAAGGGAAGGCCGGTCTCGAACGCGACTCGATATGGCGGACATGTGCTGACTCATGCTGTTGCCACGGCAGCAGATGGGCAGAGGGATCATAGCGTGGGTTGGAGGTGTGTACCAGTCTTCAGTAGGTTAGTAGGTTACTAATGAAGCCTTTGAATGGAACTACAGACACTTTACGCTTGTAATCAGGAGATACCCTGACTTTATGCATTTTCTCAGTCTTTTTATTGCTTTTTGGATGATAATGTTGCTTTCTCTGAATAATAAAAACACATAGAAACATGCAAACCAGATAGATAAGGTATTTTCTCACGCGCAGCCACTACTCTTATCGCGTTGTTATATGATGTTCATGAACCAATTAAGACACACCTCTTTCTCTCTCTCTCTCTCTCTCTCTCTCTCTCTCTCACACACACACACACACACACACACACACACACACACACACACACACACACACACACACACACACACACACACACACACACACACACACACACACACACACACACACACACACACACAAATCAAACGTAATGGAAGATTACGTTTGATTTGGTGTGAAGTGGTGCATTACGCTTAATGGTGCATCAGTCCAAATTTAAGATCAGACACGTCTGTAGGTCATGTTTGTGTAAATAATTTTGTTTAATTTTAGGCAATGTGTTTTCATTTAACGCTCCCTTCAAAATAAAAAGTATAACTGAAATGTTCACTGTTCAGATAAATCTATCCAGGGTATTATGGGTCCAAGAGGCAAAAAGTTCAGTTCAGAATGTATATATGTATGTACACCAAGTTTACAAATGTTGTATCCATCAGTGCGGCGGGCTGATCGTTTAACTTTGACCGTGAATTGTAGCGCCCCCCTATGGGCGAAATAGTCCGAATGTTTTGGAGATCTGCTCTTCCGGGATACCATTCGCAGGCTAAAATATGGGCGCTCCCAAATCAAAAGATTAATACCCAAACAAGACAATAACAATTGATATCCAAAGATGAACTGTGAATAGCTAACTATTAACGCCTTGAATCTGTATGGTATCATCTCATCTCATCGTCATCCGCTTTCTGTATGTTAACCGAGATTCACTTTTAATAAACACAACCTATAAACAAATATCTGTTATTGACCATTCTTTCTGGTTTGTTAAGAGTTCTGTACAATTTTTTTTCAATGAATAAATGTATTTGGTCAATGTGACTTGAGTAGCTTAGGTCTTACTGTGCACAACCTTGTTTACAATTCTGTACCCGTCTGCCTGTCTACACCCGTCTTTATATATCCATTTAGCTAGTCTATCCAGCTCACTGAATCTATGTGCATAACTACATCTACATCTGTGTATCTCAATGGCTGACTTCAAGGAGCATTTAGTCAATCAACAGAAGATACACCCTGATGTTACTATGCCTTAAATATATGAAATGGCATCAATCTTAATCACATAATAACAAATCCTGCATATCAGGTTGGGACTAAATGGTGAAGGGCTTGCTATTGGATCTAAGTAAGCAGTGTTGTCATTGATTCAAAAGCTATTCCTTGAGCTTTTCTTCATCGTACAATAAATGTCTGTTTGAGCGCAAACTGTTCTTATTTGACTACGGTAAGATAAAAGTTCAAACTGAAATGTCAGGTTTTGTCATGTTTTGTTGAACATAAACATGGAGTAGGGAAATACTATTAGAAATGATTAACAGAGTCTGAAAATATCTAACCAGTAGGGGTATGGTAAAAAAAAAGACAATTTGCATTTCAACAACGCACTAATAATATAAACATGCTTTGTGATATCAGCCCTGTGCTTTGTGAACTTCAAGGCCTCTCATAAGCCTGTGTGTCTCATAACGCCCACACATCTAAAGACACATATACATTCACGGCGGCCATTGAACCGGTTGCCCAGAGACGGTTTAAATGAGCAGGACAACAAATTACAATGGGCTTCTTATTAAATTTCCGCACTCTAAACTGAGATAGGGGTTATTCCGTTTGACAAGCAACGCGAAGGGGTGTGCCTTCACGTAACCAAACAGTGTGTTAAAGAAAAGGTCACCTGCCTGTCTGTGGCCCCAGTCCACCCTCACGACTGGATGGTACGGACTGTCTACTTTTGGAGTTGATGGGGCTCCAGAAGTTTCTGAATTGACAAAAGGTAGGTCTGTCATAATTGCCATTATATTTCCACTTGCAACTATTTTGAAAATCTGATTAATTCTTCTCATTGAAAAACATTTAGGTCAATTTGTACCGAGGCTGCTTTTCTAAGGGTTTTATAAGTGAGCTCAGGTTTGAAACGGGTTATCGTACTTGGTTAACATACAGTAATCTCAGATCCTAGTGTTACCATATGGGGGGACAGCAGTTAATTGGAACTATTATAACCAAAAAATAAAGCCCTCCAAGATTTTGTCCCATGAATTTAGTCGTTATCACACTGTTAATCATTAATTTCCCATACATGTAACTTCTTCTATGAATTTAGACAGACATTGGGAGCATAAAAATCTCGAATTCTAATCTTCTCCAATCTTCCCGTCTTTCTTATTGGAGGTAAATGTTGTTCCAAATGTGCAAAAGGACCATATTGCCCAAAGCAGAGGAACTGCTTCAGAGGAAGACGACAAAAAAGTCTTTCTTTGTATGCCTCTTTTTTTTTATTGTCTCGCCGTTACCTTGATGAAATAACGTAACAGAGTCTGAGAGTCTGTCCCTGATCCAAGTCGCCTAGGGTAACGTTTTCATTTCACTCAGGTATTCATCGAGACATCGGTGGCCAATGACTCAGGATGACCATCAACATCCTGATAATCTCTGTCTACGCCATCACCCTGATCACGGGCGTGCCGGCCAACATCCTGGCCTTTTATACCTTCTGCCGCAAGGTCCGCCGCAATCCCACGGCCATTGACGTCCTCCTCCTCAGCCTGACCATCTCAGACCTCATCTTTCTCACACTCCTGCCCTTTAAGATAAAGGAGGCCGTGGACCAAATGATCTGGAATATGCCCTCCTTCCTGTGCCCCCTCACCAGCTTCCTGTTCTACACCACCATATACAACAGCACCCTGCTGCTGACGGCGGTCAGCGTGGAGCGCTACTTGGGTGTGGCCTTCCCCATCATGTATTCACGGTGGCGCCGGCCACGCTACGCCGTCATCGCCAGCGTCTTCTTCTGGGTGGTGTGCTCCGTCAACCTCGTAGTTGTGTACATCATGCCCTACAACGACTTGGCCACGCCCCCATACCAGTGCTACACGAACTTCAGCTCAGATCAGCTGGAAGTGCTGCTGTACGTGCGCCTGGAGCTCTTCTTTGTCCTCTTCTGCGTGCCCTTCTTCGTCTCCTGCTTCTGCTACATCAACTTCATCCGCATCCTCTCCCACCTGCCGCACATCAGCCGACGGCGGCGGCTCCGCGCTATAGGCCTTGCCGCGGGCACCCTGCTGGTGTTTGCCGTCAGCTTCGGTCCCTACAACCTCTCCCACGTGGTGGGATTTGCCCGCACGGAAGACGAGGGCTGGAGGACAGTGGTGCTGCTCGCCAGTACCTTAAACGCCTGCCTGGACCCCATCATCTTCTACATGACCTCCTCGGATGTCCGCAGCATACTCAGTGGCGTCCTGCACAACATCATGGCCAAGCTGCACCTCCTCCGCTGTGGTGGAGGAGGAGGTGGAGAAGGAGGTGGAGGTGGTGGAGGTGGTGGTGTAGCTCTGACTCAAGCAGCCCCGGTCGACACGCGTAAGGAAAAAGAAGTTCCAGGGTAGAAAGTTTGACAACATTTTGATTGTGACTGGCTTTGAGAAAGCCGTACTCGTCTGGTCAAATCCGATCTTTTTTTTGTTTACTTCTTACGCAGGAATGGCGACGTATCAATGAGGAAAGGGGAGCTAATTATTTCCGACTCTGAAATGCAGATAGTTTCCTTTGTTTCAATAATGTTTGTGAGAGTAATTTATTATGTATAACCAATGTGTAACTGGCTTTCAAAATGCCACGGGCCTACTGCCTTTAGACTGTTTAGCAGGAATCTGTAATTAACAGGGACTAAGGAACCGCCATTTTGTTTGTGATGGAGTTAAAATCACTGATATTAACAAAACCATCAAACGTGTTAACGTCGGTAATCGCATGGTCCACTATAAGCTACATGCCCGGTCAGGACTCATTGCATTATATAATGTGATGCACCTTGCTTGCTCATCCAATAAACTCATTATGAAGGTTCCGTCAAAGTAAACATACTGCGGGTAAACAATAGAGCGCAATGAAGGCACAGCACGAGGGAAATGTAATTGTGATTGTGTCAATTTGAGACTATATAATAATTAATGAGGATTTAATTGTCACAAAATAATATTTTGCGACTTTGCTAATCTGTCAGATAAATGTTCTTGGTAGAACAGATTGAGATAAGCCTAGTCCTAGCACTTAAAATAACTTGTATTGGACTTTATTAGGCCTGGACACGTCTTCTATATCATAAATATTGCAATAGCTGCCGACATGACGAATGCAGGTAATTAATAACTGGGATAAACCAACAGAGACTAGAGTTTGGTCACTAACAAGCTAAAGCGCTACCCATGACAAAACAAGCACCAAATACAAACATACATTGCTGTGTCTAAGGGAAAACGATAGTTATGATATTATAACTCTAGTTCTATGATTGTAGGCGTGGCACGCGCGGGACAAGCCCCAAGGCGAAGCCTAGACGGCCTGCACGTGTAGGCCTACGCCTACATGAAATAGAACGTGAGTCACCTCCGATGAAGGGAGATGTATGACTAGTGCTCGTTCCGATCAGAAAGTTCAGCAGGTCACAGGTCAGCTCTTTGGCCAAGTTTAATTTCAGGGAAATGGAAATTAAACACTCGCCCCTATGCAAACGCAGTCAAAGTCAATCAGATAATATTGCCTATGGCGCCCTTGTTTATCTGTTTTATGGTTGCCATTTCCCATACATAGCCTATGTGGGCTATGTTCGGGGGGCTTTGGTCAAACAAGTAATATTTAGACATGGTTTTATTTTTTTATTATGTTGTAATAAATGTACATGTTAACGAGTCTGACAGCACGCACGTCCTATCACGTTTTGTTCCTAAGCAAACACCATTGTCGGCGGGAAAGCAAATGTTGTAGGTTGATAGATTTTTAATTTATATATACTGCTACTAGGGCTAACGTCTGCTGAAATATTTTATTTTACAAAAAAAAGACTCATTGTTTTCGAACGATGGAAAAAGTTTGAAAAGATCCAAAGTTACATAATATGGCCTACCTGCGGAACTCGTTTTCCATTCGTGCACGACGGTTAGGATGGATCACTCGGCGAAGTGCGCCATGTGTTGCATTTTTTTTTTCTACGCAGTTTTGTTTGTGTAGTTTTCATGAGTTTATGTATTGTATATCCTCGTTCAATGGTCTTTTCCCACATCCATTATTGGTGTGGCGATTTAATTTAGTGTTAAGAGACATCTAGATTAAACGCTGCTTGCTAGGTATAAACTTTGGAGTTTTATTGTATCAGAAATGATGCCAGTGGTTAGTGAAAAAAAACTGCTGCAGCGAGGCTCACTGCAGGCAAAAAGTGGTTAGCTACATTGATCATTCATGTCATATTTCCAAAGGGCCCCCTATTGTAGTCACCTTCTTCATAATCACCATCGTCATCACTCACCTCTCCATTGGCAGCAATGGTTCCCAAAACGCCATAAAATGACTAACTTAATGGTATAGTATTTTAAAATGAGATACCATTTAAAATACTATACTATGCAAGAGATTTGTTATTTTGCAATGCTCCAAAAACCTTGTGACTCTATACAATGAGCAGATAAACAAACACTATGATTTAATGCCCAGATTAACTGAAACCCCACCCCACATGCTTTTATCCAATCATTCAATATCCATAATCTTCTATACATTACACCTAGTGTGTTTCTACTATATTATAATCAGAGAAGGAGGACTGTACTACGTTTGGGAACCACTGCCCGGCTCAGCGTTCGATCCCCGGTTACCTGAGCTATAGGTACACACCTATTGTCCATCTTGCATTGTTTAAGGCTCCCTGCCACTTCAACGTTCAGCCCAAAGACCTGCTCCAACGGGGAGCAGCTCTCCGGCGGGGGGACATCTTCCACCACCAGGTCCGAGTGTGATTAGCCGTCACAAGCCATTTTGAAAATCGGCGTCTTATGACATCACAAGTGGGCGAGTCCATCTAGACGTGTGCTGGATAAATGAGCAACGTTTGCCCCAGTCCACTGGGTAGGCTGGTAAGACTGATCTATCCAGCACGCGTCTAGGCGGACGCGCCCACTTGTGATGCAGATTTGAAAACGGCTTGCAAGGGCTGATCCCACTCACGGCTGGTGGTATAATACGTCCCCTTTGAACCCCACCCAACAGCACGCGTCGGTCCCACAGTCCTTCAACACGCCCCACCGGTTATGAGATGCTTTACAACAAATGGACCAGCACCATTGAAATATTACCAAATTAAAACAAACATAACAATAACTTAAGTTAGCGAGTGCTCACTGACGACGGGGGAGTCCGCATGAGTCACACATATGCAAAGGATGAGTTGAAAAAGTACTACAGCCGTTAACAAACTGGCAAAGGAAGGATTAGATAACGATTTGTCACATACTGGTGGGGGGGGGGGGGGGATCCACACCCAGACTGTTTCATACTCTTCATCTTGTACAATGACTTAATTAATTTAAACACTTCCCCACGCCTACTGTTTATATGTTCTTTGAAGACTAATAAATTAAAATGACAAAAACAGAAAGTTGTTTTTGTTCTTTCCCACAGCAGTTTAAAACACAGCAATTGTCAGAGGCAAATAAGGCCCCGTTTACACGAGGACGGGTAAAAACAAAATATTTTATCGGAAGGGCCTTCCGTTTAGACGGTGACGGCGTTTTTTGGGGCATGAAAACACATAAATCTGAAAACGCCCTCCAGAGTGGAAAAGTTGAATACGCTCCACCGTAGCGTTTCCGTCTACACTGCCAAGACGCAAAACACTGCTCAGATCTGCTCACGTCGCGTACGCGTTTACGTCACATACATGTGGCAGTAAAAGGGAAATAAACAAACATGTCAGATTATTTCCATGCGTCGGACCGTCAAGCTGCTCTGACAGCTCTAATAAACCTACAGGAGTCTTTCCACGAAATGTACAGGATATGTACAGATAGTATTACTGAACAGAGGATCTGAAATTATGTTTTGGTTTTCGCGGCGTAGGTAAGAGAAGTAAGATTCTACACATGCGCTCAGACATGGTGGTGTTGTGTGATGGTGTATCACAGCGCCACCGAGCCGCCTGGCATGCATACCCAATCGAATTCCACACACTTTTGCGTCACCGTATGCACGCAGATTTCCTCCCGAAAACGCTCGTCTAAACGCGGAATAAAAAGTGAAGACTTTTTTTGCGTCTTCTGTTCAGACCGTCATCGTGTAAACGTAGCCTAAAAACTGAAATGCAGGAGCCTTTAAAATCAAAACAAATAAAACAGTGGGTTCCAACAGTGGGGGTGTGAATCGCCCGGTCCCCGTGGTTTGCACCGAACCAAAAAAAAAAAATAATCGGAGAAGGATTCAGTGTTTTTCGGCGGGCTGCCGTGAAGACTCCTGTAAAGCGTCCTAAGGAAGGCGGGGCTGTCACAACGGGTTATTGTCAGTGAGAGTGCGCACGCACGCCCGGAAGAATCTCCCCTTAACACACACACACACACCTTGTCCCTAGCCCTAGGCCTCGTGCATGCGTGTGCGTTTGAGTTTCGCGGCGTTCCACCGCTTCTCCACCAGAGGTCGCGTGGTTTGTGCAGGTACCAACTTCCTGACTTTTGTCCTTCCGGCGGAGGTTCCTGCCGCGTCGGATGTGTGAGAGTGGGGAGGTGTGCTTGGTTATGGCGTGCGTCTGAGTGTGTGTTTCCCAGTTTGTCAGGGTGGGGAGGGTCACTGGGGGACGGGGTCGCCGTTGAGCTCAATGCCGTGCTGCTGGAGCTGCGCCCGCAGGAGAGCGTTGTCGTTCTTCAGCTCTTCTATCTAGAACACAAACGATAACATCAGCTCTTCTATCTAGAACACAAACGATAACATCAGCTCTTCTATCTAAAACACAAACGATAACATCAGCTCTTCTACCTAGAACACAAACGATAACATCAGCTCTTCTACCTAGAACACAAACGATATCAGCTCTTCTATCCTAGAACACAAACATCAGCCCTTCTATCAGGAGTGTTGTAAAGATATAAACCCTTCTATCTAGAAGACAAACGACAACGGAGTGAGACTCTAAAAAGCGGGGCGGTTTAGGGAAGCCTCGCTCCACGCCACCGATGGAGACGTTGAAGTGACACCCGGGGGGCGGGGGTTTGAGCACTACCTGTTGTCGGAGCAGCTCGTTGTCCACCTGGACGCGCTCCACCTCCTTGCAGCCCTCCTGCAGCCGGGCGTTGTTCTGACGGAGCTCCCGGATGTAGTCGCAGGCCTTGGACAGGATGCCGCCCTTACTCTGGACAGAGAGAACCGTGTCCTGTGGATTAGCCGTGATTAGCTTTTACAAACTCTTAACTCTGCAGTGACATCATATGGAGAGTGTGTTTCTCCCCCCCCCCCCCCCCCCCCGCGCCCGCAGATGTAGTATGGTTAATGAGCCTACCAAGAGAACTGTACCAAATGCTGGTATAGGGGGCATGCAACACCTGGGCATCGAAACCACCATCACAAACCACCGTCTACTGCATGTTATCTGTATTTATGTATCTATGTTTATTGTTGTATTGGCTGTGTTGACTATTGTTTGCGAACCAAAATTGCCCCTTCTGGGACAATAAAGGACTGCTGTATACTACCGCGACCAAATGATATCATCTCTAAAAAGCCCAGAGAGGGGTGCGTCAGTGTTGGACGTACCGCTCCTGTTTTGCTGCTGTCTATGTTGCAGTCGGGGATGATCTTGGACAGGGTGACGATCCAGTTGTTGATCTTGTCTCTTCTCCGCCTCTCCACTGTAAACAGACACAAATCAACTTGAATCATACGTACTCTGAAAAGGGGTGGTGGTGTGTTCTGACGGAGTGTAACGTTCATGTAGTGTTTTGGGAGAAGGGCAAAAACATAGGATTCAACCCCATTTCACTCTAAATTGGGTAACAGTGACAAAGTGGCATACATCACTATGTTGACGATCATAAGACTATTTACCAAGATTAAAAACAGTTAGTTAACCGTAACCGTTTTGGGTTAACTAGCTCTTTTGTACAATACTTTGAGTCATTCATGTATAAAGTGTAATTGTGTCATCATATCTTACCTTCGTTGTGCTGCGCTCGCCGCCGCTCGTCTCTGGGGGCACGGGGTCCGTCCATCTTCCTGTGGAGACACGACAGGAAGAAGACGTGATGAAACGGACCGTTTCCCCACACGGTCCTCAGCCTTCAACTATGGGTAAGTGATATTATTATATCTACACACTGGCACTTTGACGGGGGTCACACAGCACAGAAATACAGAGCACAGAGTCCAACAACAAAAAATCCAATACAAATAAAATAAAAACCACAGAGGACACACCACATAGTTCTAATCCCACCCAGTGGGGCACCAGGGAGGGGGTCATCTCATTAGCACAGAACAAGAGGAGGAGGAGGAGGAGGTTTTGGGGGGGGGGGGGGGGGGAGTGTGGGGGTGGGGGGGGTCAAGGGGTCTCCTCACCAGTTAGAACCGCCATGCTGTAGCATCTCGCTCTCTGCCAGGTCTCTGAGGATGGCAGGTAAGTGGGACACAATTGGCTTCTTTTCTTCCGTGAACAATTCCCTCAGACTCTTCTGAACGACTCCGGTTATACGATTGTTGCTTATGATATACTTTAATCTCCAAACACACACACACACACGCCGTCAAATCCGAGGAACCAATACATGTCAACGATATGACCGCATTTTTAAACTTGGGCCAATGCGCAGCGAGTCAGTGATCAGAAGAAGGGGCGGGTGAACGACGCGTCTCCGTCCGTGTTTGTGTTATACTCACGCAGAGTAGGCGTGTGTGCGTGGGGCGATGGTGCGCCCCGTGCCTCCCTGCAGCACATCGGGGGGGCTCATCATCACATAGAACTGACCTGGAGGAGGGGAAGGGGGGGGGGCGTAGGGAGACGGTAACCAGGCAACCGGTCAGTTCGGCCATGAAGCAAAGAGAGCCTCACAAAAATAAAAACAGGAGCATTTCAGCGCTTTTCCATTCATCAGGTTTCTAAAGACACGATTTCTAGACGTAATAACAATGATAATAAGTTTATTATAGTAATTCATATCCCTTAATTATTAAGTGTAAAAACAAATGGCATACGTTTGTCACAAAATCTCAGGTCGCAATTAAACTCCACCCCCACCCCCACCCGTCCATCGACCTCTGACCCCGCCACATCCGCCCCCTCACCTCCGGCCTGCGTGAGCGTGGGGTCCGCCGCCTGCACCGACACCGCCGTCCCGTCGCTGACCGTGGTGGCGGGGAAGTAGGCGAAGCGGGTCTCCCCCCCGACAGAGTCCCCGGCCGGGCTGCCCCCATTACTGAAGGGGTTCTGGATGACGGCCTGGAACCCAAACCCCACCAGTCAATCCCCCCCCCGACTCGCACCACTCAACTCCGCCCTACTGCTTTGGGGGGGTACCCAGCTGCTGCCCTACAAAGAGGGACGCGAGGCCGAAGCCCACCGGGCACGGATTTCACCTCGCGGGTTTTAGCGCGACAAAAATGTATCCGAGTTTGACGTGGTGCACATCCCCTCCAAACAACCCTTGCGCACACACACACACACCTCATCCTGCGGTTATGTTTATGAAAGTAACTCAGATCTCGTCCCAATAACGTAATAGTAGATGGGCGTTGCTGTGTGTTGCTATAGTGATTGTTTTTACAGATAATTTTTTTTTTTTTTTTTTTTTTTAAATACTGAGGAAATCAGACAAACGGCAACATTTAAAAGAGGGCATATGCTAACAAATAACTAATATCTAGGAACAGGTAGGTGTCGAGGCATCCTGCTCAAGGATGTCTCCAGGGGAGATAGCTTTTGGACTTTAGGAATCAAACCCAGCTTTATGGCTGGTGGACCCCAACCACTACGATACAACAGTCCTTCACACATCAGCTGAAACACTTAAACTGAGACTGAGGCCACCACTCTGAAGGTCAAGGACCCCCCCCCAAGGAGATGGAGGATCCAAGACGCATCCAAAGAACAGTCCCTCCAGAAAAATGTGGCGTTTTTTTTGTGATTGTTGGGGCCAGAAATCCTTGATTATGCGGCACGTTTTCTTAAAAAATGTGATGAAATATGCAACATATTCATGCAATTTTATGGCATGGCAACAGGGGGAAGTGGCTGCTCTTGTGTGAAGTAAACGCAGCATTTTTCAACTTTTTGCTAGGATATGTGACGAAAATGTGGGGATTATGAAATCATGCAAGCCCCGCATATTTTGCGCGGAAATCTGCAATTTATTCAGTGAAAGTGCGGCATGATTATGCGATCGCATAATCGCGTTTTTTCTGGAGGGACCGAAAGAAACAACCCTTGGGTCGCGGACACCATCGAAGAAGACGGGGTGTGGGGGGCAGGTACACACCTGAGCCACCGCCTGGGGGCCCCCCGCGAAGGCTGCGGCGGACACCACACTGACGGCCCCCGACCCGTCCGTGGTCGTCTCGATGTGCTCGTCCGAGACCTGGACGACGCGGTAGGTCACCTGGGCACAGGGGCGGGGTCATCGCGGTCAGTACTGGAACCATTCATCTCGTGCCTTTTTTTGTTGAACATATTTGCATTGCACAGAGCGGTGGTTCTGGTAACCATTGGTTTCCACGTAAGTGGTGCGTGTTTGCACTGTTGCTGGGAAAGTGCTATAGCTCGAGGCTGGGGCTCAGCCCTGGTGTAAACAAACTTAAAAAGAATGAACTAAAGCCAACACAAAATACAATTATATTTGGGGAGAGCTTAAATTCACACACAAAAGTCAATAATCCTCTTCCAGGGGGGATTCCCACCGGCCGTTTTAAGTGTACGATGTGGTGATAAGTCATTAGCAGGGCCAACCGCCGCTTTTCCAACGGCTGTAACCGGATAGCGGCGCGTCAGGAGGACAGCAGGTGGAGCCGTACCTGGCCGCCGCTGTTCTCTGTGCGGAACTGGTACTGGACATGTTCCCCAAACGCAGCCTGCTGGACACTGGAGATGGTCACTGCCGTTTGCTCCTCAGTCCCCACCGTTTCTCCTGGAGACCAAAAACGAACCCAGATTAAGACATGAGGATAACTAAGCGGCAATGCAGTCGTTGTAAAAGCTATGTTCGTGTCGCAAGTATCCTTTTGAAATGCTTGTAAAAAAAATAAAAAATAAAAAAAAGGGTTAGAAAAAAAAATTATGTTAATAAATAAATCGAATTACCTTCCTGCAACTGGACAACCTCTTCAGTTTCCTGTTTTTCGTGACTGGGAAGGGAGAAAACGTCAGACAGTGCGTTACATTGGCCCGCCCTTTCCCTCTGAAGGACCCCATCTGTCAGTACATCTAGGGCTCCCACTATTATTTATGCCCCTTGCTTGGCGCGGGAAAAAAAAACCACAAACACACATCACATCACAACAATGAATGATCCGCTGAAAGGGGACACATGTGGTTCAATAAATGCATTATTCAACTGCAGATTATTTTTTATTTTGTTGCTATTGTGCATAAAAATAAATCAATGAAAACAGCATACAGCAGCGTCCATCTACTACTGTGTTATGGGCCAATATCCGAGTTACTTTATAAACAAAACCGTGGGATGAGGTGTGTGCAAGGGTGGTTTTTGAAGGGATTTCAGATTTGCACCATCTAAAACTTTCACATTGCTTTTGCTGCTATTCATCTGCCGGTGTCCTAACCAACAACTCTGCAAACAGCCCATGGAGTGTAATCCTATCAAGTGTAAAACACCATACACACTCAAATGCATCTACGACCCCACCATGCACACTAACCCAGCCAATAGCGCCTGGTCGTTTATTACGCGGTGATATAAACCACAACACGAAACCGTTCCGCTTTCGATCCTTCTACACGATTCTACTAAGTGGCATTAACATTGCGATGCGAGGTGGAAAATGGTGACTTTGGGGGCTAGGCCATCGCTGTGGTAGCCATTGCTAACGCCGAGTGTAAAACAACCAAAGCAGCAAGGGGAACTCTTACCTCGTCGAGCTGTCCAAACTCTGTTCGAGCATATCCATGAAGGTTGCAGTTTTCAAAACGCGATATCCAGCGACACTGATATATATAGGGAGATGGAAGTGCTGATCACGGGGACAAACACACGGGTCATGTGAGGAAGACCGTCCAGGACACGTGAGGTAGCCGTCGGGGGCGAGGAGCTAAAATGGAGGCCGCTGCGGAGCCGGGGACGTCCGCTCCGTCTTCTCTCGACGACCTCCTCGCGCTTCGCCTGTTCTCCTCGACCACAGCCGGGGGTGTAATTTCGTGGATTTGAACGGGATATGTTTTTTTGGGGGGTTTTGAAATTGATTCGGGATGTAGTATCGTCGGAGGAACGATTCGGGGTTGGTTTTTTGGTTGTTGTGGTGTTGTCTACTTGTGTCTCCGGGTTTTTTTTCTCTGTGGCTCCGTAAGGTTTCCCGACGGCTCGTTTGGCGGCTGCTGGCTGCCGGTAGCGAGCTCTAAAATATGGAGTGGAGTCTGCTGTTGATTAGCTGGGGAAAATAGCCCTGTAATCCTCCAATGTTTGCTCGTATGTAATTGTAATAGTCCATGCGACCTGTAGAAACGCTTGTTATGAAGACATTGGGTACAAATTGGGGGTATTAAAAGTCGATTTAAAGTAAGATGCACTTTTTAATGTGGTCATTATAACACTGACGGACACATTTTGGTTGTTCCACATTTTTAAGTCAATCACTGTTGGTTTATTTGATCGATCTTGGACAGATTGGAAATAGTCTTCCATCCAAAACACTGTTGCTTTCAAGCCCTTTGCCCAGGTGACCAAGAAGATCCAATCCGGGTTTTCCACCGGACCACATGACCCTGCTTCCACTCGTTGTTCACCGCAGGCACGATGCAGGATATCGGGGTTTTTCAGAACTCACTCTCACGATCGCTTCACAATTACGCCTTAAATATGGTAGTTTTATTCAATCGATGAACCTTGTATTAGAGCAGATTTGCCTATCATGTAATGCAGAGCATCTTTCCGTTACGCACGCACCAGCCCCTTTATCCGCCCTGTTATTCTGTGGAAAATTTACCGAACACAAATAGCACCTACAAATTGCATGTGATTGTCATTTATAATAAACTAAGCACAAATTATTCGCGAACATCCAAATGAAAAACAAGACAATTAAAAAGAGGCAGCGTTACGATGAACGCCAAACGTCCTCCAACATTCTCTGCTAATTGTTCTCATATGGAGAAGTTTATTCAGAGAAACACAAACTCCCCCAGTCATCCATTGTAGGTCTACATATACACCCAAGACTATATAGCTATATTGGGAGAACATGTTTTTTTTTTAACGGAGACTATAAATGTAATGCTGTGTGTGCGTGTGCGTGTGCGCGTGCGCGTGCGCGTGTGTGTGTCAGTATGTCAGTATTGATTCACATTTTATTCATACATGCATCAAGATTATTGATACATTTATTAATTGCAGCCGTGGCCTCATTCAGAGCAGATCACACAACACGAGTAAAGGATTGAAACCCTACACAAAAAGCCTAGAGGGCACAAATTAATCATCAGACTGGCCTTGGGCAATGTTTGGTCTGTGTTGGTAACTCTCCTGCATAGAAACGGATGCAATCTATAACAATCAAAGGCTGCTTAGTCATACAGATATGAAAGTGTGTAGATAGAGGAGATATGGTGCGAGAAAAAAGGGGAAGAGATAAACAATAGAGAGAGAGAGAGAGAGAGAGAGAGAGAGAGAGAGAGAGAGAGAGAGAGAGAGAGAGAGAGAGAGAGAGAGAGAGAGAGGAGAGAGAGAGAGAGAGAGAGAGAGAGAGAGAGAGAGAGAGAGAAGAGAGAGAGAGAGAGAGAGAGAGAGAGAGAGAGAGAGAGAGAGAGAGAGGAAAAAAAATAGTGAGGAATTGAGGACCAGTAGCCTACGCGGACTGAAACGGAGAAGGCCTGCCTCCCTCTCTCCTCCCATCTCATTCTTTCCTATAGGGCAACGGAGACAGTGGCTCCTAGTCAGCTCAGTCTCAGAGGCTTAAGGGTTAGAGAGCGTTACACTCAGAGCACCCAGCGAGAAGGTCCCAACTGGAATAATCGGAAACATCTCACATCCCTACATCTCCAGCGCCCACTTGTGTCGTTTTGACTTCAGATCCACAGGTGAGTCTTAAAGTCTGGGAAAGTTGCAGGTTTTATTGAACTTAAGAGATGAATAGTTGTCGCTTGGTTTGGGTGGAGTAGGCAGGGTGGAGTCGAACCGCTCCCATGCCATAATCTCTAGAGACAAGAAGTGTTTGTGTTGCTGTTTCACACTGTTATGGTTTTAAGTAAATACATGGAAAGAAAATTGTAAATGTTTAAAGGAGAAAAATGTGGTAATGGAATTATCGTAAGCAATAGCCTGTTCTAACTTTTGATTAAAAATAATTGCTTTCCAATTTGAATGTTTAAGTTGTGTGAATAATTACTGTTTTCCAGCACTTTTGTTCCTCCAGACAATTCTTTTTTTTTTTTACTTTGACTATGATCAATTATCTAACAAGTAAAATAAACGACAGAATACTGAGGCCTTTTTTTAAAATGTAGAATGAATAAATACATAAATAAACATGACGTTGAATTATATTTACAGTATATTGCACATACATTCTTGGCATTGGCGTCTCTACCGAGCATGGAACCTCCTGACGCCTCGATGCCAGGCTCTGACTCAGAGGAACGGCGGCCGACGCCATTTTGAAAATGTTTGACTACCATTGATAACCTACACAGGGGCCACATGAGCACCTGCGGACCAGTTTGACTATTAAGCAAATTGAGGTCGGCATATTAAAAAAATTGCTTATCCCTATTTGTATTTTCTGCTTTGGAAGGTCGACGGCCAGAAGCTCATTATAAACCCAAGCAGATTTTAGTATTTAGCACAGTATTCAGTAACATGCTCATTCCTGCTCCTACAGGGACCATGGCAACGCCGGCGAAGAACACACCCAGGGGTGTGAGCTCCCCGCTCTCCCCCAACCGCATCACCCGTCTGCAGGAGAAGGATGACCTGTGCAACCTCAACGACCGGCTGGCCGTCTACATCGACAAGGTGCGCTCGCTGGAGTCGGAGAACGCCGGCCTGCGCCTGCGCATCACCGAGTCCGAGTCGGAGGTGACCCGCGAGCTGGGGGGCATGAAGGCCGCGTACGAGACGGAGCTGGCGGACGCCCGGCAGACCCTGGACTCGGTGGCCAAGGAGCGGGCGCGCCTGCAGCTGGAGCTCAGCAAGGTGCGGGAGGACTACAAGGAGCTGAAGGCCAGGTGAGTGCACGTGCGCGTCCACGTGGGCTTGCTTCCTCCTCGTAAAGAAGGAGACCACTTCTTCTCTGAGTCAGCCATCCATTCATTGTTCCTCTTGAGTCATTCCAAGGAAATCCCGTGACCACGCCTCTCTCCCCGGTTCCGGAACATTGTTGGTTAATCTTTGAGCTGACCAAACACTGAGAGAGAGCGAGAAATAGACAAACAGGCCCGTAGCCACGGTTGCCAAAAAAAACAACAAACTCAGATGATCATCATGAGATATGGCCGCTCCCTGGAGGTTTCTAAACCCATACTTCACAGCTCATCTTAATTCAACCAACACCAGTCTCTGGAATAGACCGCTGTCTGGGATTTGAGAGTGTCTTAACAATGACCAGTCTCTCACACACAACACCCAGATCCCTAAACACACACACACACACCGTACAGTAGACGTGTGCACAGGTCCTGTCCTGCAAGCCCTGCGACTTCTGCTAACTCGTGTATTTACTGTGAGGAACAGCAGTGAAGAGAGAGAGGGTGCCACTCCCTTTAACAGCATAGACGCCTCACCTCGCTCGCCCTGCATTTTAACATCCAGCCTCCACCTTGCAGAAGGAAAAGTTTCTCTCCCCATCGAGGGCCCTGATGACTAAGTCTTTCCCGCTCTGTCTCCCTCTTCCTCTCTCTCTCTCCCCTCTACTTTTCTTTCTTTCTTCCCTCCTCTGATCATTATACGTACAATACGTGGCAGTGTTTAGAGGACTTCCCTCCTCCCCCTAACCCCCACCGTTACTTTTCCACAAATATTGAGATGGCAAACGAGTGTTTGGCTAAGCCAACCCGTTGCCCTGGCAACCAGTGTAAGCTCAGACGCCAGCGGTTAGCGGCTTGTGGCTAGCGTGAGACACGTGACGGGACCAAATGGGGACGATGAGTCACAGGCCGCACTGGAAACAACCAGGACCGCCCCTCCTTTGGTCAAACCCACCAGGCTTCCCCTCGCAGCTCTGCTACCCAGCCCCCCCCCCCCCCCCCTCTCAGTTCCTTAAATAGATCCCAGGTTTTATTCCCGATCCTCTGACAGGAAACTTAAGGAATTTCATCCTCTGCCAAGAACACCGGCAAAAATAAATAAAGTGTTCTCATTAAGGTCGTATGTTGTGGATTTGTGTTTTTCCAATAGCAGTCAGCACTGAGAAGAAGTGTGTGGTTTTACTGTTAGAGAGAAGACTATAATTTTGAAATTTCTTGGGATTGGGCACGAGATTCTTATGTATCGCCATTTTGGGATCTGATTAGTTTGGACTTTTAGTTTTCTAACATTTCCAGATACTGATTAAAGTCACTGGCATTTCCCAAAACTAAATAGAGAGACATAAAAATTTTAGCAAACTATGCAATTCGTACAACTAAACCTGATATCGGG